>CABHPP010000810.1:25086-60846 GCA_902168425.1 Peromyscus attwateri | reverse complement strand
GAATTAGAAATGAAAATATTAGGTTTATTTATTCCAAAGTTTCTTCCATCATCAGATATTTCTGAACTGTGTGGAGAGCTTGTTAAAATGCATCGGTAAGGGTGTGGAGCAGACATTACTTTTCAACGAACTACTAAGAGAGAGATCAATGCTGCAAGCCCGAGACCCGTAGGAGCAGCAGAGTCACTATTTGTCACAGGACATTTGAGTCAGTGCAGTGTCTGAGGTAGTAAGCAACATCTCTAATAGGTCCCCAAAGAACGACCTAAGGATGCACAGAATATGCTCGACATACAATGTACTCGCATGAAAATGTCCTTATATGACACGGTGCCAGGCTCAATGAATATATGCAGTGACATTCTTAACAAGTGGGGGAAATATGGGAAACTCTGTTAACTCAGTGGGTCAGACACAAAAAAGAATGAAAGTGTGTGGGAGGCGGGGAGAGGGGTGACTTGTGGAAAAGGGTTCAATGGGTGAGGAAGAGGGCCATGAGAGAGGAAATGGGACTTAAAAGTGACTAAAATATAGCGTCTGAACCTATGAAATTGTTAAACAACAACAAAGCTCTAAACCAAAGGGGAAAATAAGGAAAATAAATGCAATAAGTACATTTTTTTTTCACATGAAAATCCTCAGGTGTTTGCACAAGGAATTCTCTCTATACATCTGAGACCATCTGAGACTGGAACACTGTAAGCTATGGATAGTCTTTCTTTTTCTGCCATTAGCTTATCTAAAAATTATTGGGGATGGCTGAGACAAAAGTAAAAAGGATTTTTTTAAAGTGCCAACATTAGTAATTGAGGCATTGCCATGATATGAAGCACAAAGAAAGGCCTGTATTCCCTTAAAGGAAGTATTTCGTCCTGAACTTCTCAAAAGCTGCAGTCATATGCTGCCTAGAGATCACTCTGGGGCTGAGAACGTAGGGGTAGGGTTTTTTTTTTTTTTTTTTTTTTTAATGCAATAACCCAGGAACCATCCTGACCCCTATTCCTTACAGCCAAATAAATTGCAAAGCACACAGCCATTGGTGTTCTGCCAGCAGGCACACTGAGATAAGAATTCCCACTGTGAACAGTGTGTTACCCTTTTACCACTGTCTGTTGACTGAACCTCAAAGGCCCTTTCAACTTGTCAGGGAAAGCACACACAAGGCGTTCTATGTGGGCATGCGTGACAGGCAAGGACAGGGGCTTCTCAAATTCTATGTTTTATGAATACCTGACTTTCATCCTTAAAGGACCTTGTGTCCCAAGCACAGGCCCATGCTGTGAGGGAGGCTTCTGAGAAGAGCGGAAACACCAGGTGCATGCTGTAACTAGAACTCAGGGGAAATTATTGGATTCTAGCATAGAAGGTAGTTGAGGGTCAATTCCAGGGCTAAGGAGGCGAGAGCCTCGTGTCGATTAGTAAACAACTCAAACCCACTGGGTCACAGGTGGCAGGAAGTTAGATTATCAGCAAAGGGAAATAGAAAGCCCATGGGAAGCACTCAGAACTAGAACCTGTGATCAGCTGTGAGTTTCTTTGACTTGACAAGGGTGGGGTGGGGAGAGAGTTGCAGAGAACTGGACAAAATGATACAGTTAGATGCCCAGGTGTTGAATGGTTAGACTCCAATTCTTAATCAGATTCCAAACTTGCCTATGGTTTTAGCACAGGGAGTATCATTTAGCAAGCTGGACTATTTACTATCAAGAAACTGATGTATGTGATGGTGCAGACCTTTCTGCAGGAAGTTCTTAGTTCCCGGAGGGCATGCCAGTTAGAAGGGTCTGATGATGGACAACAAAACATTTTCCAGAGAGCATGTCCACTTAGGTTCTTGGCTTTTGAGGGTTCTTTGAAGATCCCCATGAAGATGAAGCAGGTGTGATTTATAGGAAGGGGCTACTGGGACAGAGGGAGCAGCCTGCCGTCCTCTCACTAACAAGGCCCTGGTGGCCTCTGTGGTGGTTACTCCACCTGCCACCAAGCAGAGACATAGTTATCTGACCCTTCCTTACCTGGGGGTTTTGGAGTTGATATGAGATCATGTTCATTACTGGGCATCTCTTCTGGGTTTTGTAACTGATGCTTTGCTGGCATTGTTCATATACCTCCTCACATCACCTGAGTGACACTTGTCAGCACAGAGCATCTCTGCTTTTTTTTCCTACCCTATGACCAATATGTGGGTTTTCAGACAGGGAGAAATATGACATGGATTTATTTATTATTTTTTTTAAGTAGAAGTGAACACCTTTAGTAAGAGCCCTTCAGATAAGATCTTCCTCTGACCCCCTGTGGGTGTGTCCTAAGCCCAAGAGGGGGGCTTTCCCCTAAATTATTACGCTGTTTGGTCTCCACTGACATGTTTGGCTTAAGGGTGGACTGACTTTAGTTGTGATCTATGTCATGGATGGTAAATAGGAATTCAAATGCTTACCCACTCTGTCCTTGGGTTGTAGCTATCTAGAAGCCTGGAGTAGAAGCTTTTGCAGCTCTGCCTTAAGGTCTACTGGAAAAAGCAAAAAGCAAAACCAACCAACCAACCAAGCAAAAACAAACAAACAAACAAAACGATCAGTTAGTAATGATTTCAAAGAGGAAAGCAGGAAATATGGCAACACACAACCTTGACCTTGACTGGCCCTGTTGTTTTGCACTCAGGATACTTCAAATTAAACATCACAGGTAGAGAGTAAAGGAGATCCACTTAGAATCTGCATAACCTATTCCAGTCTCTGTGTTCTTTCCACTGTAGCATCCAACTCAGAGCTTCCATTTTGGGTCTCTATGTAGAAAACGAGGTAACAAAATGTAGGCATGCTTTGTTGATTAATATCAACCATGATTGGGAAGAGAATATGGGATCAGCTCATATCCGCTTATCTCCCTTCCATTCATCTATTCCCATGTATTATTTGGAAAGTATTATATGGACCAGGACAATCCGGATATAAGGACTTGATGTTGGAATTAAATAGGTGTATGGGGGCTTCCTTTCAGAAGACAGGGCGGAGCTGGGGCTTTCTGGAGACACTTGTTAACGGCCCATTTCCTGAGGACACACTGGCAAATGAGAAAGTGCGATGGTATGGTGGGAAAACATCTCACCCAGAAGATGTTACCATAAATTACAGAAATGTCATGTAGATGTCTATACAGCCTCAGGAAAATCATTACTCTCCCTGGTCCTCAGGTTCCTCTACAGGAAAAAATTGGAGTGAAAAACTGTGCTTTGGATCTGGGAGGGTAGCTAAGTGGGTAAGGTGCTTGCTGTATAAGTGTGTGTGTGTGTGTGTGTGTGTGTGTGTGTGTGTGTGTGTGTGTGTGCTGAGTTTGGATCCCCAACACCCACATAACAGCCAGGCACAGAAATGCATTTCTGCAGTCCCCATGCTCGGAGTGCAGAGTTGTTGGATCCTGAGGGCTTGCTAGCCAGCCAGAGTAGCCAAAATCATCAACTCTAGGTTCAGTGAGAGACTTTTACTCAAAAAATAAAGATTGAAAGTAAAAGACACTCCATGTTAACCTCTGACCTCCATATCACGTGTATGAGTGAGCACAACTGCATACACATGTACATATAAATGAATGTAACACACACACACACACACACACACACACACACACACACACACACTACCCTTAAAAAGTTCTTTAAGGCCGGGCGGTGGTGGCGCACGCCTTTAATCCCAGCACTCGGAGGCAGAGCCAGGCAGATCTCTGTGAGTTTGAGGCCAGCCTGGGCCACCAAGTGAGTTTCACAAAAGGCGCAAAGCTACACAGAGAAACCCTGTCTCAAAAAACCAAAAAAAAAAAAAAAAGTTCTTTAAAAATTCACCTTTTTGTGGGTGTCAAGTTTATGGTAGAATGATTGATAAAGATAGCTATACATACATACTAAGTTTTATATAAATTAATCAAAAGTAAAATTCCAATGACAAGAATTTGGACAATTTTGTTTTAAAAATCTTCCAGATGTCCTTCAAGATTTTTTAGTGTTTTCAGAGTCACTAGAACTAACTGGAGCTTTACCCAATAATGCTGTTAAAAATATATAAAATAAAATTGAAAGACTCCTAGAAGTTATTTCATTGAAGACCTCCTAAATGAAAGTGCCTGGGAATTAGTCCTGGTTACTTGCACACGATAGTAAGCACTCTTTCCACTGTTAGGAGTCTCAACACCCTTCTTCTTGAGTGTTGGTTCATTTGAGGAATAAAAAGGGGGGTCATAAAATCACCTTGTTTGCTTTTAGAATTGGGGTTGCTTGTGAGAGACAATTATCACCTGTGGGGTAAGTTTGTTTCTAATGCTGAGCCCCAGGATTACACAAGTTCCCCACTGGTATTGGCAATATTAAACCGGGAAGGTCTCACCAGAGAGCTCTAGACCTCTGGAATGGAGAAAGGTACCATGCAAGGTCTCTAAGGGCCTCCAGTCATGCCATGCTGTGGCAGAATTGCCTTGGGCAGTGTCTCATTGTACCTTTCAAAGTCATAAGTAGATCATTTTACTTCCTGTGGGTTAGTGAAAGGATTGCTTCACAGGACAAGAGTGAGTGTCACACCTAGTTACACATATAAAAAGAGCCTTTATTTCTGAGAACAAAACCTCTGGTACCATCCCCTGAACACATCCTGTGTATTTATGACCCAATATTTTAAAAACTGATCTGAAGTGTCTATGTTTCTGTTTAGTCAATGACCATGAAATACCTAAGGTTCATCTCTATCATAGACTAAGACATGACAGCCTGAAATGTTTGTGGGATTTGAATGTAAAACAAAGACAGAGCCAATGCAACGTTGTGATTCTGAAAAAATATAATGTGCCAATTCTTTCCCACAGCAACAGTAGGCCCCCTTGAGATCGTTCAACTCTTAACCCCAAACTATAAGAGACCATGATAACTGAGGGCTTAATGTGACCTGTTAGATGATTATACTCCCAACATCAAATCTGGTGTGTGTGTGTGTGTGTGTGTGTGTGTGTGTGTGTGTGTTTATGTGTGTGTATGTGTGTGTATGTGTAATATGTATGTATGTATGTATGTATGTATGTATGTATGTATGTAGCAAGCTTTCTTGTTGGACTACCTTTGGACCATCAGCCTACAAATAATGACTTATTATTAATTATGAAAGCTTGGCCTTAGCTTAGCAGTTTTCCCAACTAGCTCTTATAACTTAATTAACCCATATTTTTTAATCTACATTCTTCCATGTAGCTCAGTTACTTTTTCTTAGTATGGCATATACAACTATCCCCGAGTCTGCTGCTGAAATCCCCATGCCTAGACTTCTCCTATTCTTCCTCTCTCTCCGTGGAAATCCTGTCTATCCTCTCCTGTCTAGCCATTGGCCATTAAGTTCTTTATTAAACCAATCAGAAGGTGTTTTAGACAGAGACACATCTTTACAGTGTACACAAATATTCGGCAGCATTTCCTTCTTTTTGTCTAAATAAAAAGGGAACGGTTTAACTCTAACACATTAAAACTATATTTAATAAGAACAATAATCAGGTATTGTCTAAATAAAAAGGAAAGGTTTTAACTCTAACATGGTAAAGCAATTATAAATAAGGACAATTATCAGGTAAGAATTACATTCACAATGTCCAGTCCATATGTGTTTGGCAAATCTGGAGAAAGTACTGTATTATCTATCCTATCTTACTGAGTCCAAAGTTTTATACCTAAATCACTTTCTATCATAACTTGTATAACCATCCTAAAAATACCTTCTTAGACCTTAAAATATCTTCTTAGATAAACAACTTAAGCTTTCATGTCTCTCAACTTTTATAAACTTTATAACTTTTTGGTAAGCTTTTTTAAATTGGGAACAAAGAAAATGGTATAACTATCTGTTCTTCAACCCCCATCAGAGACCTGAGAAGGATATACTATTACCTGAGTAAACAGGAAGTGCAGAGCAAACAACTATCAAAACTTAGAAATGACAGAGACAGCTGGCTGCCTGGACAGTCACCCAAGGTTCCTCTGCAATGTTGGGGCATCCATCTTTGGTCTTCAGACCTAGAATATCTGACAGACTTTTCTGTGAATCAGGGATTTTAGAAAGATTGTCCTACCTTGTCTTGGCAAAGTTTGGCAGTCACCTTCTTTTGTGTACTACTTGTCCAATTTGGACAGCATATTGTCAGCAATCAAGGTAAGGGCAGTTTCTTGCCCAAATGGCTAGTTTTGCCACATTGAAAGCAAACTCCATTTGGACAGACTTCAATGTCCATCATCCCTTTTTGAAGTAAATTGGTGCTGCCAGGAGCAGATATGTCTCACTGTCATGAAAAGCCTTACGTTATTAAAACATCTTAAATGCCGTATTATATAAGTCTCTGACTTCAGACTTTGAAGACCATCTCTCTATTTAAAATGTACCTCTGTTTGACCTTGAAAACATACCTAATATACTATAAATTTAATTATTATAGATGACTAACTACTAACCTGTTGTGGGATAATGCCCTTGTACACTGGTTTAATAAAACACTGATTGCCCAGTAGCCAAGCAAGACATATAGATGGGGCGAGCAGACTAAAGGAATTCTGGAAAGAAGAAGAGCAGAGTCAGGAGTCACCAGCCAGACACAGAGGAAGCAAGATGACAAGGCAGAACTGAGAAAAGGTACCAAGCCATGTGGCTAAACATAGATAAGAATTATGGGTTAATTTAAGTGTAAGAGCTAGTCAGTAATAAGCTTGAGCTAATGACTGAGCAGTTATAATTAATATAAGCCTTTATGTGTTTACTTGGGGGACATAAGTAGGAGAGATTTGTCCTGACCACTCTGGCCAGGACACAGGAAAACTTCCAACTATACTAACCTGTCTTACTTTATTATCCTAAATAGCTTTCAAGGACTGAAATTTTACATTACATTTTTTAAATGAACTGAATAGATATAATACTTTAAACAATAATAGAAACACATATACAATATAACAAAAATAACCTTAAATTTATATCAATATACAAAAATCCATACCAATGTAAATTACTTGAGACTAGTAGTTGCTCTTTTAGTTTGAAAGTAGATTCAATAATCTATCCTTTTATCCTATCATTTCTATATCCTCCCTTTTTCTTTTCAGAATAAGATCCCTTAATCTAATCTCCTTTGCTTAGTTTCTTTCCTGATCATGATGAATAACAACTTATAACCAATCCCCCTAAATGATGACAAACATTCATAACCCACCTAATGAACAAAACCCACCCACTCCACCTCTTGGGAATGTGGGTGTCATGTTATCTAGACTGCTTCCTGTTGTCTGGGGACAATGGCATCTTTCAGGGACCCTGAGAAAATTGGGACAATGCTCAAGTCCTAGGAGAGCTAGATGTATTTTTTTGTTGTTTGTTTAGTCTTTGTGTGATGGGAAAGTATAGAATGTATCTGAAGTTTTGGCTGGAGTAGTCTGTGAAGCTGGATCATCTCAACTAGCAGCTTTGAAGTTGTTCTGGATGCAGAATTTTGCAGAGACTGAACCAGAGTCATTCTGAGAGGTTGGATCACTGGGGTACTTGTTTTCATTGGTGTCTGGTCCTTTTACTTTCTGAAAACACTCTTCCTCTCTCTTCCTAGAAATTCCACCTATCCTCTTCCTGCCTAACTATTGGCCATTCAGCCCTTTATTTAACCAATCAGAAGACTCCTTAGGCAGAAACACAAATTTATAGTGTACACAAATATTCTGAAACAAAGCTGTACCTGCTATTACCATTAGTACCACCATGAGTTACACCACCACATAATACAAGGAAGTTAATTTACATGGAGAAATTAAAAACAAGAGCTGGATGAATTAAACATTTTCATGTGTGGAAAAGACAAGCAGTGAGGCTGTATCTGTCACTTCCATCATTTTCTCCCCCCTGACAAGATTTCTTCCCATAGTCATAGCTGTGGAGTACTTGAAAAAAAATAATTTATGTGTGTACATATAATAATTGTGTGTATGTATGTATGTATGTATGTATGTATAATAGTCAACAGAAAGACAGAGGTAAGTAGGCACAAAAGAAATGATCTGCCTTCAAGACTTAATCTGAGTGGCTGAGAAATGCTTAATGGGATGTTCAATCTCACTGATAATTAAGCAAGGAAAAAAAAAGGATAAAAAACTCCCTTGCACCTGTACAATTGTTAAAAAAACAAAACAAAACAAAACAAGGCCAGACAGTTTTAAGTGCAGGAAAACACAAGGAAAAACCAGTATCATCCATCACTGCCAAGGGACCTGAGGGATGATCAGCCCTTTTAGAGAGCAATTTAATCATAAAATTATGTTCAAAGTTCCCTGAGCATCAGCAACTCTTGTCTAGATTTTTTCCTATAGGGAAAACTTATACAAATACATTTTTTTCCTGTAAGAAAACCTACACAAAGATCAAATACTTTGTTCAATTACTGCTGATGGCTGGAGAGAATTGGAGACAGACCAAGTGACCTTCTCTTGCATGAGGTACAGCAAAGTATGAAGTATGCATGAAAGGGATGTCACACAGAAAAACAAACCAAACTCATGTTTAGAAGTGTGGGCAGACTTCACAAGCATAATGCAGCAATGAAAATGAGGAGAAATGCCCAATAATTGTTGCAAAATCAAATTTACTTACATTTCAAGCATACCAAATCTGTTCTGTTTTTCTACAGATAGAGATAAGTAGGAAGGGCCTTGAATGCAGACTGAACAGGCATATCTCAGATATTTGAGAATGGGTAGCAAAGGGGAGGGAAATGGAAATGGATCTAACAGATGCAAAATTGAGAAAGGGAGACAGAGAGTGAGAATGAGAGAGAGAGAGAAAGAGAGAGAGAGAGAGAGAGAGAGAGAGAGAGAGAGAGAGAGAGAGAAGGAGGAGGAGGAGGAGGAGGAGGAGGAGGAGGTAAGGATGGGTGAGAGGAAATAGCAGAGAGGAAGAGAGAAGTGAGAGATACTTCCAGAGACAATGGTTGCATTCTAGATGAGAGGTAAGAGGGGTGTAATCCTGTGCATCTGTGGATCACAAGTATGTGATTATGTGTCATAAATATATGGAGCCATAAGTAAACTGGAACCCAAACAGTGACCCCCAATATGGAGTATTCTAATTCCTCCAAGTAATGATGTCATGTACCCTGTTGTCTGAATCTAGAATAAAACTTTACTAACACTAAGGTGAAGGTGAAATGCCTGTGCCCAAATCTGGTTGTGTCTGGCATCCTAAGACCTGGCAGAGGTCTGTAAGGTGCTTTGTGCTAACTGTAGACCCCTTTCCTGACCTGGGTTCTGTCTGAGTAACTAGAAGTTGAAGCAGTTAGAAAACAGGGCCACCATATCTTCATCACAACTAAAACCAGAAAGAAATCTCAGCACCAACTTCCTGGTCCAGTTCCAAAGGTGATCAAGAAATAGACCCCCACAATTACCAGTCAAGTTTACTTGACGCAGTATTGTTTCTAAGAGTGGAAAACTAGAATGTATCCAAAAGACTTTAGTAATCACTTGATAAATGGTAACAAGTCATTACATAGACTGTGAAATGTTCATTAAAATCACAATATTTCCAATAGTGTAAAATGAGGAAGAAAACCAAATATATAATACAGTGCTATTCTTATTTAAAACATGAATCCATGCCTAAATATGCTAAAATAAATATATCAGAATAATAGCAGCAAATGTGTTTATATGTTAGAATAGTCATGGTTTTGCCTTGTCCCTTTTCCAATTCTAAATCTTAAGTGGATTATATCATTTTTATAAAAAATTAAAAATAGCAGCTAACAGTGATTACCATCTAAGAACTTCACGTGCCTAAACTCTCCACTTGCAGCTGAGCTATGGCAAATGCCATGTGATCATCCCCATTTGTCCTGCAGCTGAAGGTCTGCAGCAGAAGTTGAGCACATGACTCAGTGGTGCTTTAGAGTTCTAGAGTCCAGGCCCAATATACGCTCTATCTACCTGTACCCACTTCCCGTATTCCACATGGGGAAGTGAGGCTCAGTGCAATTCTATGAGCTAAGAAGATGTATTTTTATTTAATTTAATAATCAGCAGAATTAATACACAACCTACAGAACTGTAGAAAATTTTTACCAGCTACACTCCAGACAAATAATATCCAGAATTTACAAAGAATTCTAGAAATTAAATACCAAGGAAATAAAATTGCTAGACAACAAATGAACTAATGGGCTGAACAGACAATTCAAGAAGAAGAACAACAAAAGAATTATATATGGCCTTTCTTGCAAACTGCATACTTTTACTTTGTCCCTCATGCATGTGACAGGTGAATGGGATGGATAGGTGAATGGAGTTGATGGTTAGGTAGAAGGGTGGATGGATGGTCAGATGGTCAGTTGAATGGATGGATCTAACAGACTCAAACCTCTATAACTCCATAAACTTTTATACAGTTAGAATAGGTATTCAGAATGAAAGCTGTGGAGCTTCACATTAATTTTATTCTTTCAGTATCAAATATATTTTATGTACTTATCAACAATCAGAAAAAAATCCATGATAGATTTAGAACTAGAAGAACAATTAGCTTCTTAACCTCTTTCATTACTCATGTCCATCACCTGCATTCAGTCCTTCCCTATCCGTTTATATCTAGCCTTTCTTGTTCTCTTTTACGCTTGTTAGATTGTGCCCACATGTACATTTGTTTACATATATATACACATTATTGTCCAGATTCCAAATATGAGAGATAACATGTGGTGTTTTTCTTTCTGAGATTGTGTGACCTTACTTAATATATACATTCTAAGTCCATCCATTTCCTACAGGTTTTTAAATTTCATTTTTGTTAGAGCTGAATAGTATTCCATGGCATATATCAAATTCTCATTATCCATTCATTTGTTGGTTGATAATTAGGTTGATTCCAATCTTTGCTACAGTGAATAAAGCAATAAACATAAGGATCCAAATATCTCTATGGTAGGGTGTGGAGTTCTCTGGGTATATGTCCAAGAGTGAGATAAGCTGGGTCATATGGTTGTTCTACCTTTAATTCTTTAAGAGCTCTCCTTACTGATAGCCACAATGTACAATGGCTGTATCAATTTGCACCGCATTTCTTGACAGATTTGTTGATTGCCATTCTGACTGGGGTGAGTTGGTGTCTCAGAGCAATCTTAATTTGTATGGCTCTGGTTTCTGGGGTTATTGAACACTTTTTAAAACAGTTATTAGCCATTTTAAGTTCTTTTTAAAAAGTGTATATTCAGCCCACTTTTTACTGGCAGTTTTATTTTCTTGGTATTTAATTTTTGTAATTCTTTGTAAATTCTGGATATTAGTCTCTTGTCTGAAGTGTAATTGGTGAAGATTTTTCTCCCATCCTGGAGGCTGTTTGTTAACTCTGCTGGTTCTTAAAAAACTATTTATTTATTCATTCATTCATTCATTTATTTATTTAGTGTGTGTGTGTGTGTGTGTGTGTGTGTGTGTGTGTGACATTTGTGGTGATCAGAAGGCTGGAGTTGGTTCTCTCTTTCCACCATTCCACCATGTGGGTTTCAGAGACTGAATTCATATCCTCAGGTTTGATGGGGAGTGTCTTAACCAGCTGAGCCATTTCTCCAGCCCTGAGGTTTCTAAAAACAGTGATGGGATCTGAGTGGGCCCAGGCAAGGAGCATGAAGGCAGAATGAGGCTGAAAAATGGAAACACATCTCTTTACATCACATGCTCTCAGTTCCAGAATCACATAGCAAGTGCATCCTTTAAAGGAGAGAAAATAGATAACTTCGTTAATTTTTTTCCGAGAAAACAAAGACATATAAGAATGAACTCCATATTAGCTATATGATTAGCCACATAAACCTGTGTCACATTTCGTGCATCAGACACTGAGATGGTTCCTGATGAAGGCAGTTCTTGGTGGTGTTTGGAGATCATGGGGTTCAAGACTCTTCACCCTGAAGTGACTCACAAACAGGCAACTACCCTCTCCAGTGAGATCTTGGCCCAGGGATGAATCACCAAGATGGTGCCTTCCACCATTGTGTGGGTGACGGTGTGGGAGCACACCTTCACAGTGCACATACTCAGAGAACAGCTTCAGGCACAGACATCTCCACCTCCCAGGTCACCATAACTAAGATGACAGACTAATGCCACCATACCTGGCTTTTTAAAATTAGATTTTAAAATTTTATGTATAACTGTGAATGACTGAGTGTTGTATGTGCACAACATGTGTGCAGGAAGGAGCTCATGAAGGTCAAAAGAGGGCACTGGATTCTTTGTAACAGGCCTTACAAAAGATTGTGATCTGCCAGGCGGGTGTTGGGAACTGAACCCAGGTCTTCTGCAAGAGCAATGAGTGCTCTTAAACACCAAGCCCTCTCTAGACACCCCTACAAAAATGTTCTTAGGAGATTTATATAGAACTCAGGGGGTACCTCACCACCTGGTTCTGAGATGGTGATGGATGTGCAAAAATCATGTACCCACACACTCACACACACATACATACATGTGCTCAAAATCTCTCTCTCTCTCTCTCTCTCTCTCTCTCTCTCTCATTCTCTCTCCCACTCCCACACAATTATTTATGCAAACAGAGGGCATTAGTGTTCGGCAATGACCAGTCATTTCCATGTAGAGATGAGTATCTGCTCTTCCTCTTAGATTTCAATAATTCGGGAAGTTACTTGACAGTTCAGTGGCCACGAAAATCAGAGACACCCAGGTGCAGGAACAAACAGGATATGCATTAAGATTTATTATTCATTTTAGTGTACAATTATGAATGAGCATCCTAATGCTGACATGAACAAAAATAATAGTGGGAAAAATACATGAGCTAGTTTCCTATCTTAACTTAAAAATTTTTTTTTTTTTTGGTTTTTCGAGACAGGGTTTCTCTGTGTAGCTTTGCGCCTTTCCTGGAGCTCACTTGGTAGCCCAGGCTGGCCTCGAACTCACCGAGATCCGCCTGCCTCTGCCTCCCGAGTGCTGGGATTAAAGGCGTGTGCCACCAATGCCCGGCAAAAATATTGTTTTTAAGGCATACAAATCATAGAAAGCACTTCCCAAAGATACTGAAAAACAAAAACCACCAGGAAAAATTAGAATTTCATGGTTAATTTCTTGTGTGGGCTATGGGAGGCCTAGAATAAAACCTGTTCTGGGGTATGTCTTGAACTGGAACATTAAAAACAATGGACTCAGAATAGTGGACCACCTATCTGAAATGGAAGCGACTTTCCAACCCACTGAGGGTCTGAATGGAGTTTTAGGCAGAGGGAGAGCACTGCTTATCTTTGCCTGCATGGCTGCTTAGGCTGGGACATCTCCTTTTTTTTATTTCTGTATGAATGTTCAGTCACAGAGGTTCTCTTGCTGATGTGATGCTTGCTGATGCATTCACTGAACAGAAATGAGTTCAGACCTCTTCACAACGACTGGACTGTAGACAGAATTTTCTCCGGTCCTGCCTTGCCCTGCAGTCTGGATGAATTTCTCCTACCTGCGGTCCCATAGCTGCTTATAAAATAATTACTCAGAGGCTTATATTAATTACAAACTCTATGGCCTATGGCTTTAGCTTCTTGCTAGCTAGCTCTTTCATCTTAAATTAACCCATTCCTATTAATCTATATGTTGCCACATGGCTGTGGCGCTACTGGTCTGCTGGCATCTTGTTGCCCCTTTTGCGGTGAGCTGGCGTCTATCCACACCGCCCTTCTCCTCTTACTGTCTCTTTTGGATTTTCTGCCTGACTCCATCCTGCCCTGCCATAGGCCAATACAGCTTTGTTTATTAGCCAATGGGAGCAACACCTATTCACAGCATACAAAAAGACATCGCACAGCACTGGACTGCTTGTCTTTTTCACCAAAGACTTTCGAATCTTGCTCTTTGCTCACCTTGAACTCCATTCTAACATCTGCCTACCCATCCTGATCAGGGTCAAAGTCATAACTCATTTCAGAATGCATTGAAGGCACCTCCACATTCTGGGTGAGAATGTATGGCAGGGGACATGGTGTTCTTAGCAGCATAAAGACATATGTTTGCTCTACAGCTGCCACATCTCATGAGATGAAAATCCCAGAATAATTCTACATACATGAACTGACAGCAGTAAGCATGCAAGTGTGTTCAAAGGCAAAGGCCCACAACCATGAAGAATGAAATTTTATTCTGGAATATGCACAGACATAAGGATTGTTGTCTCTAACAATCAATTCCAGAGATATGGTGAGCCTAACTAGTCCCATAGATGTATAGGTGGGACCTGAATAAAACGTGTGCATGTAGGGAACTCATAGGCACATTCAAGGGTCTGCTGAAATGTAACAGAACAGATGAAGGTGATCTAAGTCCACTATATACATGAATAGAAGTTTCACAGTGGAATTTCTCAGTTTTCATAGCTATGGTTTAAAATAAGAAAAATGAAAACAAAGTAAAACTCCTCAATGTGAGCCTAAGAAAACACAAACATTAGACTGATGGAAATGACAAAGATAACCCAGGGATTCAATAAAGAGATAGAAACGTTGAACAGGACTCAAGTTGAAATGAAGATGGAATTAAAAAAAAAAAACAAAAACCAATAACCCAACTATTTCTAACTCAAAGGATAGCTTTACAAGTAGAATGAACCAGACAGAAGACAGGATATTGGTTCTTTAAGATAAAGAGGACCCAGACCAAAGAAACAACCAACATGAAAAAAATTAAAATACAAGAAAGGAACACACAAGAAATGTGAGGTACCATGAAAAACCAAACCTTTGAATTATATGCATAACTGAGGGAAAAGAAATCCAAATCAATGGCATGGACCAAAACTTTAACAGGATCATAGAAGGAAACTTCCCCAAACTAAGGAAAGACATACCCATACATATACAAAAAGCACCCAACACACCAAATAGATAACACCAGAAAAGAAAATCCCCATGGCATATCATAGTTAAAACACTAAGTATACATAACAAAGAAAATGTATTGAAAGTTTCAACAGATTAAAAACTGCTCAATATTATAACCATGAAACCCATTTCCATACTTCAAACTTTATCTCCTTTAGTCTACTTATTCTTTTCAATGAAATCCCGAGGAAATGGACTGGGCTGGCTGCTATTCTGACTGCTTTACCACTGTGGGCCTTTGGTTCTTGTTCATGCCATCATTCCACATTCCACATGTACTGAGAAGATAACAAAGAGAGAGAAAGACATCCAGTACCAGGTGGTGCTGAGCTTGGAGTGGCTGGCTGAGCTTCAACAATACTTCATAAACTGTAGCATTTTTGTCCATTTGTGTTCCTGTAACAAAATATTCAAGGCAGGGTGGTTTTGAGGAACAGAAATTTGTTTCCTAGTTCTAGAGACTGAAAGGTCCAACATCAGGGTTCCAGCAGGTTCAACCTCAAGTTGCAAAATGGCACCATTGTTGCATATTCTTTGTGTCAGAAGAACAGTATATATATATATATATATATATATAGAGAGAGAGAGAGAGAGAGAGAGAGAGAGAGAGAGAATGGCACAGGTATGGGCTTCTAAGCCCCAGCTTACAGGATGATGCCAACTACATTCAGGGTAGATCTTCTCCCCCCAGTCTCTGGAAATCCTGAGATAGATAGATACCAACAGGTATGCTTCATCAAACTCCCAGAAGATTTTAGTCAGGGTGACAATGTCAATACTCAAATGTCACCATCTCTAAGGCAGTATCTAGAGGCAAGGTTTTTGAGAAGTGATTGAGTTGTGTGGGCTTTGACCTCATCAATGGGTTAATCCATGAATGACTTTATAATTTCATTAAGACTTATTGGAACTGGTAGAGACTACTGGATCAAGTGAGTCACCGAGGGCATGCCTTTGAGTGACGTATCTTGTCACTAGTCCCTTCCCCTCAGGTTCTGCCTCCTGTGCTCCATGGAGTGTCACGCTTTGCCCCACTGCGTTTCCCAGGATGATGTTCTATCTCAACACAAGTAACCAAGGAGTGAAACCTCTGAAACCATGAACCAACCAAATCTCTTTCCTTCTAAATTGCTGTCAGATACCTTCCCTCATCAGGGAAATGTTGACAAACCGTCTCCATGTATCTGATAACCTCACTCTACCAGCCAGGAAGGAACTGCCCCATCCTCTCAATTTGATCTCATCCAGACAAACTCTATTGAGCTTTTTTACTGCTACAAGAACTTGATTAAACTTCTAGATGCTTCATCAGGGATATGTCAATGCTACCTTGTTGTGGTGCCCCTCAAAGTACTTCTCCAGTGTTGTGTGGTAAACTGGGAGATCTTATTTAGCCTCTAATAAATAGTAAATACCTAATTACTCAAAGTAGCTATTTACACATTGAATTTATTTTTCTTGGCATCTTTAATGTCTGATTAACATTTTCTTCCTACAGCTGGAAGATACTTACACAGAATAAAGCATTCCCTTATTTAATCTCAAGTGGAATATATGGTAAGTGTGATCACTTGAATTTGTGTCACTTATTAGCAGGAAAGAGGTATTGTACAGGTGGGATGCTCCATCACATGCCAATTAGCAGGTGGCTTAGAGGGCAAGAGGGAAAATTCTTCTATCCAGGGGATTGTGGAAACCACAAAAGGAGAAGTTCAGCTATAGGAAAATAGAGAAAATGACATTGGGATGCACAATTTTGGAGACTGGGGACAGAGCTTAAAAAAGTAATGACAATTTTGTATAGACATCCTAAGAGAATACTCAGAATAGAAAGTCTGACAACTTCTATGTAAGAGGCAGTTTCTATTTTTAATCACAAGTACACTAAAAAAAGTTAGACCTAAAGGTGAACTTTGTTAATTTAATGAAATATAATGTAACAATTATACAAATGTAGAGGCTGAGACCCAGCAATGTCTTGCCTCAGTGCAGACAGATGCGAAGGGCACTGAAAATGGTGAAGTCTCCTACTTCACTTGATGTCCTAAAAATCTACATAGTAGGACTTTTTGCCTCCAGCATGCTTTTCTCAGTTGGTCCCCTGGTATTACAGTGGCCCACTACATGACAGTCATAGTGGAGTGATATCTAAAATAAGTTTTATAAAGAAGGGCATGGAAGACTCAGAGACCAAAAGAAGACACATGCTATCTGAGAGCTCCATGGCTTCAGAATTTGAAAATGCCTCGATGGGACAATGAAGTCATGAGAGAGACTATGTGGGGTTTTGTCCAAGAACAGGGCTATAATTCACTGTATGAACCTTGGCTTGTTGAGTTTCTTGTTTTCTTTGGATCTAGGCAGCCAATAGTTTCATGCTGAAGGACTCTGTATTAGGATTAACTCAGTATTCATGAACTATCCACAAATCATAACTCCCCATTGCAGATCTCATCTAAATCGGAGCATAAAAATGCTGCAAAAGCAATTGTTTGTTCATAATGGAAGAGAAGTGCAAAATAGGTATTTATTGGGTAAATAGTGGTAAATGTTTTTGTGATTATGTAGATTGTGTTTTATACACAGAGCCCAGCCAGGGGCATTAATAATTGCTGAAGTTCCTTCTTTGCTTGTGACCAAAGCTGGTATCCAAGGTATCAAGGTCTCTGACTGCTTTTTCCCCAGGAGGGGGACTGTTTCCTAATTGCTCCACTTCAGTAGGCATCTTTTTGTTTTCCTAATCTATATACATCCAGCTGCAGGCTCAAACATGTGTAACCTGTGGTGATGAAGGCAGAGACTGTTTGTGAGCTTTATAACCCATGATAGAGCCTTTTAAGGCTCTGTTACCACAAAAGTATCACTCAGTAATTGATAGGAAGATCCTAATAAGTGTATGAAAATTATTTTTTCTTCCTGTGAATATGTTATTCCTCTCCTATGTATGCAATTTCCTTAGAGTTTGAACCATTTTGTTGAGGAATTAATGATACTCTTTTTTTTAATCCAGGTTGTCAAATAATCTTTTATGATTACATAATGTCTTTCAAGACATAGATGTATCTCTTAACATGTATTGGGAACTCATCAAATATTCAGTAGTCCTATCAACACACAAGACTAAGAAGTGAGAAGTAGCCAGAAAATTCTACTGAACCCTTTTCAGTTTCTGGCCCTGAGTTCAGAATAAATTTTATTAACCATTTGGGGAAGCACATTGGATTAACTAAACGCAACATGGAATGAAATCTTTGAAGGCACCAGATTTATTCACTAGGCTAGTGTAGAGGGGACTGATTTTCCTTGGTATCCTGGTGTAGATTTTCCTAGTGGTAGTTATGATGCGTTTTTGAACTACTTTTAAATTATTTCCCGAAATTATAATATAATTACATCATTTTCCCTCTCTATCCTGCTACAAATATTTCCATATACCCCTCCTTGTTATTGTTAAGTGATTTTGTTTTCATGCTGGCGTTTAGGCACCTGGGTTTGGGATAATTGATTATAAGTCTAGGTGCTGATTTCTGGATTATCTTTGTTGGATGGATGTTTTATTACTTGGTTTCTGTTTCCTCTTTAGATTTTTGGAGAGTGTGGTTGCTGTGTGTTGTCTATTTTCCTGGCTTGCTCAGCTGGTATGTTCACATGGAATGGCTGCTTGGGTTGGAGGCAGAGATATTGAGATGAGTTGGGGGAGGGAAGATTGGAGGAGAAGGTTGTTGTGATCTATTGGGGATGGGGTCAGAGAGGAAAAGGAGACCACAGCAAGATTTCTGCTGTAGAGCTGGTCTTGAGACTGGGGGACTGGATCTCAGGAGCTGTAGGAGAGTTGTGGGTCCTACTCATTGGCCTGGGAGAGGCAGCCCTTGGGTTAGCAGGGGTTCCTGCTGGGGTTGGGGTCAGAGACAAACCAAGAAATGGAGGGTGGAAGACTAGAAGGGGAAATCTGTGGGATCCACAGAATATGGGAGCAGGGTGTCAGGGAAGGCTGCCAAGGGTGCTCTGCACAGAGCTGGGGAGGAGACTGAGGGATTGGATCTGGGTGAAGAAAGAGAGGGAAGATCTGATGGCAGCTTACTTAGTTTTCTGGCAGGTATGACCTGTGGTTGAGCAGGGTTGCCTGCTGGAGTTAGAGGTTGGGATACAGTGATGAATGGGGGGAGGGATATTAGGAGGGGATGGTTTGTGGGATCCACAGATTCGAGCATGGGAGAAGGGAGGCTGCAGCTGGTGTTCTGTTGCAGTGCTAGGAATAAGACTGAGGGATCGGGTTTGAAGGAACTGAGAGAAAGAGGAGAAAGTCTATAGGCAACCTAACTGGTTTTCTCATAAAGATTGATTTTTAAAAATAATTTATTTATTTTCATTTCATGTGCATTCATGTTTGGCCTGCATGCATGACTGTGTGAGAATGTCAGATCCCCTGAAACTGGAGTCACAGGCAGTTATGAGCTGCCATGTGGGTGCTGGGAGTTGAATCTGAGTCCCCTAGGAAGAGCAGCCTGTGCTCTTAACCACTGAGCCATCCTTCCAGCCCCAAGATTGATTTTTAAGAGCCAGAAGGACAAGGGAGTTTAGTATGAGTCTTTGTCTCCTAGCAGTGTTAGAAGCTAGGCCCATAGTCTTATAAACATGACTGCCTAAACATGAGCTGAACAGGGTAATAATAGACATACTAGCTTAGACTGAGAAAAGCCCAGGAGAGCTGAACTCTACACTAAGAGCTGCAGGCAACTAGGGAATGCTGAGGCCAAGAGAAATAGTCTTCCCCTGGGTAGTCTGATACTTAAAGGGAGAGAGTTCCCACTGGCTTTGCTGTCCTTACTCACCATGATTCTCTACCCACTTCTGGACAAACAAGCTTCCATATTCTCTGGCTTGTGACATGGTTCAGTCAATAGAGAGGCCTGGGCAGAGATTGGAGGAGGAAAAGGAGTCTGAAATCTGACTGGTTCCCCTTCTATAGCTTCTTTCTTGCAAACTCACTTCAAAGTTGTACAGTGTGTGCTCCTCCAGCTAAGATTTCATTGTAGCTTTTGAACCATGACTCCTATTTCTAAGAACCAAGTTACTCTTGTAGTTTCCCCCATATTGTTCATGCCTTTAAATGTAGTTATATTATTATGACTTCCTGGAGTGTTCCAACCCTCTCATCTTGAAGCTAACAGTTGGCTGGTTCCACTCTAAAACTAGTAAAAGATATGTGACCCCTGGATTATGCCTGGCATCATTCCTACTGTGGAGTTCTCTTTGGACAACGTGCCAGTTTGATCTTTGAACCACTCCCACTTTTTTAGCCTCATCTTCTGTCTTCATATCTCTGTTTATCAGATTTTCTCAATTCTCTCAGTTCCAAGGTCTGGTACAAAGTTACCTCCTTCCCTTGGGTTCTGTCATGTCACAAGTTATTTCAGCTCTGCCCCTGTGTCCCTAGAAGATGATACCCAGAATTTCTTGGGTCATCTTCTTTCATGGGACCAGCTCCTAAAGACAGCTTCTGCCAAGCTATGATTGTGTTAGGACTAAGCACCATGTGCTGTTTCTTGTTTATAAGTACTAGGATGGTGCCCACACTACTACATTTGTTGAGAAAACACTCCTTTCAATATTACATCAGCCAAAACTTCCATCTGCTCTTTGCCACCCAGGGTTGGTGCCCTGGTGTACATATTTTACAAAGTTACTGGCCCTTGATCTAACAGGGTAATAACTTTAACAGATTAATTCCTTAAGTTTGGGACCTTGGGTTATATAAAACTAAATGAGTTCCCTGATGTTATCAGTCCTATAAATCCAACATTCTGTTGTATTTACATAAAATGAAGGTTCATTAAATTTTATCTTCCTTCCACTCTATCCCCAAAATAGTATTATAAATTTTCTTCTCCTGGAGTTCTTAATGATTCAAAATGTACTCTTTCAGAAGATTGACGGACGGCTTTCTGAAATATAGACACGCTTTCCTTAACTACAGAGTCTTTTTGTAAATGCCTGGTTGCTACTTTTTGTGAATTTGTCTTACATCTAAACATGTAAAACAATATACATTGTTTTGAAGGTTGACACACAATGGATTAAAATACTTACATCTTTATCTGCATGTTAGGGATGGGGTCTTGCTCAGAAAATATTCATGAGCAGGTAAAAAGCTATTCAAGAAACTGGGCTTCTGCTTCTTAAGTTTCAAGTCAGAATCAATAACAGCTGGAGACTTCATCCTCGTATGACTGGAATATGAGAACTAGACACTGTCTAGCATGGCCTAGGTAGTGAATGGGGGGCGGTGATTGATGAAGACCTGTCAATAAGGCATGTACTTGATGTCGAGCTCAAGAGCTGTAATTAAGAGACATAAGATGTGCAAAGAGAGAATACACTAAGGGTCTCGCTGAAGATACTATGTGTGTCACAGATGCCCTTGGAGAGGCTGTATAATTCAGAAAATGTCCCTATGTTCATTTGCTTATGAGAGAGATGTTCTCATGAGAACACACAAGGAAATTTCAGACTATCCATAAACTACTTTATTTTCTAAAACTTTCCAAGGCATTAAATAGTCCCACGAGATGGCTCCACAAAAGTCATTAGAACTGGAAATTGTCAGAAAATGTCGTTTCCTGGCACGTGTCAGTGCAGTGCTCAGAGGAGGAGTGGAAACGCTTACCTTCTCTTTAATTTGATAATGTACTAGAATAGACTGCTGGATAAAATGTCAGATAATAACCGTCAGATTACTGAGTCTGGTCGTGACAGTTGGGGAACTGGGGTGGTTGAAGGTCCAAGTGATGACGGTGCTGCTTTTGGCAAGTGTGAATTGGAACCAATACACACAATTGATTTCAGATCATTTCCTTTTATTAATAAATAAAGACACCATTTTATCAGCAGCCCTCTCAAGTTCCACCCAACTGTCATCATTGAATCTTGTAACTTCTTGTCTTTCCAGCTCTAAGTCCAGCCAGTCCTCTGCAGAGCCTACTAGCTATTCATTCCCACTGTACCCAGGGCATGAACTTTCCATGGACACTTATTTTCCTATTTTGCACATTTAGATAATTTAAGTCAGATTATAGTCTCATTAAATAAGCATTGAAATGTCTAAGTCTTCTTTAATTCTCTACTGTAAGCTTTGAATATGTTCTATAATAAACAGTTTGATCAGTGAACTGATAAAATAAAACATAATATGGTTTATTAGGCTTAACCTGACATTGCCATTGTATTTTAAGGTATTCTTATCTGGGAAAGCCAGGGCAGTTGGGCCATTAGCCTTGCCTGGTTATCTTTATTGCACTAGACATTTGATATTATAGTCACCTGATACATACATATGTGTATTAAGCTTGTTAAGTGTTCTGTGGTCTAATATTTCACTATGGACATATTGAATTATTGAGTGAAGATGAATGCTTTCTTTCCGAGGATGGCCTGTTCCTTGAATGAATCATTCATTGCTTACCAAATACTTTGTACCGCCTTATTTATTGAACCTGAATCTTCTACATTGTAGATTAAGCATTGTGTCAGACTTTAAGACTCATGACAGAGAGTAAAAGAACATTTATCAAGAGATCTCAGGCTTATTATCAAGTTAGTCCGCCAGTCATGGTTTGAACTGGAGGTTGTGTTTCCCATTACCATTCCATGCTGTGTTCCAAACAGGATTTCCCATTTTTGAACTTCAGGCTTCTCTTGATTAGACCTCTGATTGCTGGTGCTATGTTTCCTAGTACCACGTGAGCCCAGTTAAAGGGGTAAGTTGGATGCTAAACGCTTGGTGAGTCTTGATGGGTTTTAAATCTGGGTGCATCCCTCAGTCAAAGGCCACTGCTATTTGGATACATGCCCAGGTCTTTATCCCAGTGAATGTACAAGAACACCAGAACCCCTCAGTGATGACCCTCTTTTCTTACCCTCCTCTGCAGCCTTCAGTATGTCTGTGATTTTCTGTTCCATTACCCCACATACCTCTACTTTGGACTAGTTTCTTAAACCTCTTCTTGTAACTCCTACTCAGTTCTTAGGTATCACTTGAGATACAGCTTCCTCTGCCACTTCCTGTATATTTCCTCTGGTATATTTCCCAGGTCCTGTGCACCTGCCCTATCAGGATATAACATTACACTTGCACTGCTTCTTAGCACCTGATTGGATTTCTCTTTAACCATTAGATGCTAAGTTTCTTAAGAGTGACTACTACTCCATTTCATCATTGACTCCCTTTTTTTAAAAGAGTGAATATATGGATGGATGGATGGATGGATGGATGGATGGATGGATGGATGGTTGGATGGATAGATGGGTATCAGTCTCTCAGCTTCTTAGACTCTCTCTGATCATATTTTGGATTCCCAAGATAATAAGAAACCCAACTGGGATTTAGAAAGAACATACGTGTCTGGTTTACTCTGCAGATTTTTGGAAGGGTACATGTCGTAACAGAAGAGGGAAGGGGGGCAGGAGGGAGAAGGGAAAGGAGGGAGGAAGAAAGATGGGGAGAAAGGAACAAATTAAAGAAATTGAGAGAATGTTTATCTATGTAACAGAAGATGTATTTTCTAGAAACACGCTTGATAAGCTGAAGGTAAGGTAAGTGAAACTGCTGAAAATCCAGGGGCATTTGACAGATTCTTCTGGTGTGATGAGTCCCCCGGAGCCCAGGTGTCCCCTTATTTGCCTGCCTCCTCAATGTGTGAAAAATCACTCCGAAACACACACATATGGACACATCCACACCTGCACAAGCTTGTCAAATTGCAAGGAACCACATGGCTGAGGGAGCGTGTTCAGATCCCTAAATTACAGAGCCTTATTCTTTAATAAAACAAAATGCCACTGCTGCTGAGTTATAAATTTGGGACTTGCAAAATAATTTTCCAAGAAAGGCTTCTCGATAACTTAGAAAAGGTGTATTAAATGAGTGGACAGAGGTGGAAAAGTCAAAGCTAAAGTAGATGTGGGGACCCAGTAGGAACACCAGAGCCTCTCTGCTTCTCCCCAAATCCCAGCAGAGAGCAAGCAGAGATGATCCCTTCTGAGTCCTACTTGGATTTAGACCAGAGAGTTCTAGGTGCTCAGTGTGCCGGCCCGCTGGACCCTGTGAAAAGGGCCTTGGTTCTGAAGTGAAGAGAATCGGAGCTTGCCTGGGTGGCTTTCGTTTCCCAGTCACAGGTGGAGCAGCTTCGCAGGAGCTGTTTCTGGAACCTGTCCTCTCAGGTGCAGCTGGGCACATGGCTGCCTTCTCAATTTACAAGAACTCAGGCCACGGAGACCCACCCAGCTGCAGTTCGTGAGCTGCTGAGAGGAAAGGGATGTCCTGAAGGCGGAATAAATTGGTGCTTTGGACCTTGGGATTCTTACAGCTTTTCACCTCTCAGATGCTAGACACGCCGGGTTCCCCCACACGTCTCACTTTGACATGGACTCCCACACCGCAGCCTTCGGGCTCTGGTTTCCTTTCTGACTTGTCGTTTTGTTTGTCTTCACCAGAAGTGTGATGGGGGCTTGGCTATCTGAGGCAGTGACAAAGGCAACTGCCCAGTCACTACTGGCTGAAAGCCAACGCCCCCCACCCGCCCCCCAGCCTCCCCACAACCAACACCCCCAGTCCTCCATTGTGCTCTGAACTTAGCTGCATGCTGCCAACTTCCCAGAGAAAGGGCATCGAGCCCTACACAGGACCCCCCCCCTCCCCGCTTGCCTTGTAACCTGGCAGCTTTCCCCTTTATATTTTTGCTCCAGTGAGTAATTCCAGTTCACAGAATGTAAGGGAAAGCTAGGCTTCCAAACTGAACATGGCATTGATGGCACCCAGTGGGTTTCCTTGAGGTGTAAGTAGTAAATTTGTTTTGTCTGCTTTCAATCCCGTCGGTCTCTGGACAGTTCTGTCAGAGGCCAGATGCAAGAGGAAAATGTGATTGGATTAGTGTCCCTGTTCCCTCTCTCTAAGGTCTTTCATCTCACTTTCACTTCTGGGTACTGCAAGGCCAAGGGAGAGATTTGGGGTACAATGACTCTCACTGTGAACATAAACTGCAAAATTGAGGGTTCCCCAGGCCATTCACACATCTGAGACTAGCTGCAAGTTCACAACCCTCCAACACCATCCCTAGGTTCAGTGATGTATAGATGGATTCAGAATGTACAGAAGTCTGTTTTATATGCCTGGCTATGGCTTATTAAAATATAAAGACACAGATTAAAGGCAGACAAGGAAGAGTGCCATGGGACAGGGTCCAAGCCAGGCACAAACCTCCCTCTGTTGAGTTGACTTCAGTCTCCAGTTCTTCTGAAGGATGAGATGACAAAAACATTTTC
The DNA here is from genome assembly GCA_902168425.1 of Peromyscus attwateri. Classification (NCBI taxonomy): domain Eukaryota; kingdom Metazoa; phylum Chordata; class Mammalia; order Rodentia; family Cricetidae; genus Peromyscus; species Peromyscus attwateri. Next base: position 35,607 of record CABHPP010000810.1, on the reverse strand, counting down.
ACACGGCCCCGGGTCTCCAGAGGGACAGAGACACTTTATTTCTATGTTTTTCGTGGGTCTAGGGATCTGTTCAAGGGTCTTGTGCATGGTAAGTAAGCACTCTACCACTGAGCTGTATCCATAACCAAAGACTCTCAAGAGGCAACCAGTTTCAAGGGCTTAGAGATGACTTCCTAGGAGGCAGAGGTATCACTAGGTGAATTACTCCTTTGTTGTGCGTGTACTTCACACTTACAATTGAAAGTATCTGGTTAACTAGCTGTCCTGTTAGTTCAAATGTTTTCTGCGACTTGTTTTCTTTGCTTCTGTTTATTTTCTTTATTTTCAATTTCCTGGGTTTTGTGATGAAATCATTTTGTTCTCCAACTGTTCGTTTTGATAGTTTATTTTTCAAACAGCAGAAGCTTTTTATAATTTGAGATAATGAGGATTTGGGGTTTTGCTCTTGACCACCTTGTTATTAGGCAGTATGGTTTCCAAAGAGAAGCTTTAAACTGAACCCCCACAAATGCAAACCCTGTGAGCGAGTGGGTAATAATTCATTTTTTTAAAATAGTAAGCATCTTTTTTTGTTCAAAACCCAGTCATGTATCGGCTGTCTTTGTTTTCTAAGCTCTTTGCCAACCTTGAGCAAAGGCAGAGGTAGAGATTTCTACCATGGTAGTTTAGGTAAGCAGGGACAGATGGCATGCATTCAGGTGAGCAGGGACAGACAGCAGCATGAGGAACCTGAGCATAGTCTCACAATGAGTAGCACTCTTTCTCAAGGCTGCACATTGCCTTTCTGTTCAGAGCATTCACTCAGTCTAGCAATGGCAGAGGTGTTAGTGTGCCAATCTTGAGTGTGTTCCACCAATGAAAAGCCAATTTTCCACCCCAATTAAACCCTTCATTTGGGGTAAAGCTGCCTAGAAATTTGAGAGGACTCTGAGTCATCTTCCCACATTCTCTAACACTGTGAGTGACCTGTGTTAGAGTACCATCCTAAGCTGTCCTGTATCCAGGGCACATTGTATGAAATATGCCAAAGTATGCCTCAGACACCTGAAGGGATACTTTAAGAAAATGCTGTTTCTTTAGCCATCCCATTTCCAAAGATCCACCTATTTTCCATTAGAATATGTCATTACCATTTCATGAATCCATTTTGAACCTCTCTGAGTACTAGAAAGGAAAATGTCATCCAGTCTAGCATCTCTGCTGGGCACATTCTCTCAGAGCGTGAAAGTACCCCATACTCGTGTCTCCTCCACTCATTCAGGGAATGTTTATAGGAGAGAACTCCTCAGCAATGGACTTCTATTTTTTAAGAGAGGAGTTTGGAATGAGGCCATCAGCAACTCCTGGGTCTCAAGGCACACCAAAGGATACACGAGTCAAAACTATTCTCTTAGTGACACTGTAGTGTAAGATGACCTTTTCATGGTGGCTAGTGATGATACAAAAGCCACAGTGGCTAAAAGTTCTAGCATCTTAACATTAGTGTAGCAGGAATCTTAAAAGTTCTTATTAATATAATCAAACCCGGGGCCAGTTATTAGGGTGAAATGCTGGATGGTCAGAGAGACAGAACAAGCCACAGCTAACCTCACCTGGCCAACTTCTCAGCTGATCTTGTTTCCTCAGATTGGAAGCCTCTGTGCCCTCATATCCGAATGGCTCTCAGTTGAACTGTGCCGCTCAAAACCTAAAAGCTTAACCAGCCAAATTGCTTCTAGTTTTTGGTCCTCATGCCTTATATACCTTTCTGCTTTCTACTACCACTCCCTGGGATTAAAGGCTCGCTTTCTGGGTCACCATAGTGAGTCACCATGCTTGGCTGTATCCTTGAACAGATGGATTTCTGCCTCTGGAATGCTAGGATTAAAGGCGTGTGCTACCACTGCCTAACTTCTATGTTTAATATTGTGGCTGTTCTGTCTCTGACCCCAGATAAGTTTATTAGGGTGCACAATATTTTGGGGAACACAATACCACCACATTTCCCCTTTTTTGTCTAAAAATAAAAAAGCTTATAACTAATACAAGAAAAATTATATCCAATAAGTATATACAATATACACAGTCAAGATTACATTAATGATGTCTAGTCCATTAACATTTGACAGATTCAGACAAAAAATTCCATTTTATATATATAACAATGTCCAGTCCAGTAACATTTGATAAACTCAGATAAAAAATTTTCACTACTTATCTTATTTAAAACAAATAGCTCCTTTTTAAAAGTATTTTTCTTTTCATAATAGATTCAGTAATCTACCTTTGGTCATTTTTATATCTTCCCCTTATTCTTTTTAGTGTAGATTCAATGATCTACCCATTTATCCTATTATTTCTTTATCTCTTTTTAAACAAAAACTCTGAATCTAATCTCCTTGTTCAGCTTTTTTCCTGACCATTAACAATTAACAACTTGTAACCAACCATCATAAACAATGACAATATGCATAACTCAAACGACCAAAAACCTCCCATCCCACCTCTTGGGAATGTAGGCATCATTTTCTTAAAATTACTTTCTGCTTTCTAGGGGCGAAGATATCTTTAGGGAACCATGAAAAGATAATTTCGGGGTTAATTGTCAAGTCCTGTATCATTTATTCAGTCTCTGTATAATAGGAAATTTTAGGGCTTGTCACAAGTCCTTGTTCGAGTAGTCTGTCAGGCTGGATCATCTCAGCTAGTCATCTCAAAATTGTCCTGACCAGTTGTAGTCCAAAGTCAATCTTTCCTTGGTGTTAATCAGCTTAATAGTTTTATCATAGTCCATGTGGAATCATTGTTGTGGAATTCTGTCATCTTTTTGAACATTTCAAAGTCGCTGTTAGGTGTGGTCATGGTTCCCTGCAGATTTTGTGTGTGTGTGTGTGCCTCCTCTGTGGTTTGGAGTAATCACAGTCTGATAAATGTCTGTCTCTTGGAACCATGAACATTCTTCCCTAAAAGAGGAAATCTTCATAGCAATTTAGATCTACATTTAGCCAAATGTAGATGAAACCATCTTATTAAATAAGAAACACAGAGCCAATGAAGAGATGAAAGCCCAAGAGGTCAGAGCTAAAAACCTTACCCTTCACTGCCGCTGTTGTCTTCCTCAGCAAGAGACCTACTTCCTGTCTGTTTGTCTTTTTTTATAGATTTTCTATTCTGCCTTCTCATTGGTTGTAAACCCAACCACATGACCTCCTCGTCACTGCCTGTCTGTACAGACCTCCAGGTCTTCTATGGTTGGTATTGAGATTAAAGGCATGTGTTACCACTGCCTAACTTCTATGTTTAATATTGTGGCTGTTCTGTCTCTGACCCCAGATAAGTTTATTAGGGTGCACAATATTTTGGGGAACATAATACCACCACACATTAGTCAAGGGATTATCACTAAAACCAAGAGGAGCCATGGCAGTGTGCACTGTGCACAGTACCTAAGAAGATTTTTAAAAGCCAATTTTTAAAAGAATGTCTTCAACAAAACAATGCAATTTATTATTTGTATTGACTTGATCCTTTTAATTTATGTTACATGTGTGAACTTGCACACATGTATTCTGATGCTCATGGAGACTAGAAAATGTAATCAGAACCCCAGGAGTTGGAATTATAGGTGGTTGTGAGCTGCTTAACATGAGTTCTGGGAACTGAACTCTGGTCTTCTGCAGCAGCAAGGCTCTTAGCTGCTGTGCTATCTCTCAGGCCCCTTAACTCTGTTCTTGAGTACTAATATTTTGAACATTTGCTGAGACAATGGGAGGTTCATGCAAAGTGTTCCTGCTCTACATGGGAGTGAGACAGGTATGGGTTATGGAGTGAATGACCCATCCTTTAAATAATAATGGGGTACCATTACTACTTGAGGAGACACGTACTGTGATTGTTCAAATGTGTCCTTAAAACAGACATTTGCTGGGATGCACAAGACCAAAAACAGGAAAATCTGAACTCTGAAATAAAAATTTGAATTTTTGAAAACCGTTGTCTACCCCTGTGAGCTTGAGATTTATCTGCCTTAATGGTTTTCTGATGTGGTCTCAGAGGTAACATTAATATAAGTTAATCTTTGATAGTAGATCACAAAAATGTGAACATTTGAAGGAGGAGAATAATATAATGAAGATGATATTTTAGGATTCACATTGCAAGATTAATAAATTCTAATATAAAGAGTAAAAACATACAGGGTGTGATGGGACATAACTGTAATCTCAGCAGATCAGGAGGAGACCCAAAGATTGTGTTCAAGTCATTGTTGACTGCATGTAGAGTTCAAGGCTAGCCTGGGCTGCATAAAATTCTGTTTCAATACAAAACAATAAAATCCCCAAAGAGTAAAAGTTTTTACATATATAATTTAGAAGTCCTTATATAATTAAACTTTAGAAACTTTCTCTGACTAAGGTTGGTATAGTTTTACAAAACAGTTTCTAGAATTGTCTAGAAAGGGCTAGTAAACTACTCCTCTTGTTCTTGGACACACATTTATGTGGTTATTTTTCCTTCCTTAAGAGATCTACCTGTTGGGAGATTGAATGGAGAACCGGGGGTATAAGAAGGCAGTTGCTTTTTGTTGATCCAGCATTAAAGGGAGTCACAAAAGCTGGAAGATCATGTCACTCTTCTTGCAAAGTGTTTTCTTGTGAAGATTAATGCTACTTTTCATATGAATGTTTTAATAAGGAAGGGAATGTTTACATTTAAAATTTTAATTTATGGTATAGTAAATATTGGCACATCACCCCATCGTTGGGGACCTAAATAAGCTCTAGGCATCAACAGGTATCCTGAGATACAAATTGCCCACAGTTCTAAGCAAGTGGAATCGATAGGGGCAATTATCATTCAGTCTCTCTCTCTCTCTCTCTCTCTCTCTCTCTCTCTCTCTCTCTCTCTGTGTGTGTGTGTGTGTGTGTGTATGTGTGTATGATGGGAACATGTATCCATATGTGTGCATCATGTATCTGCATGAATGGATGGATGTGTGTGGATGTAGGTTGTGAGTCACAGCACAGTTGTGGAGGTCAAAAATCTATTTTTACCTTCTACTTTGCACAGGTGGTTAGTTGTAAATGTTAGTAAAATCCTAGTGTCCAATTCTGCTTTTAAGAATCACATCTTCATCCTAGTATCACCCTCTGGGTACCTTGAAGAGAATATTGTATATTTTTAAAATATCTTTAACATTTATGGATATGTAAGCTGTTATAACCAGTACTTGAACATACACATGCACACACATGTACACAATGCACACACACACACATACACACACACACACACACACACACACACACACACACACACACACTACATCCCACTAAGATAACACACAGAGATATGTGAGGACAAGTTTAGGAGGTTGTGTATTACACATACAAACCCAAAGCAAAATCTTTTTTTTTTTGTTTGTTTGTTTGGTTGGTTTTCCAAGACAGGGCATCTCTGTGTAGCTTTGCACCTTTCCTGGGACTCACTCTGTAGTCCAGGCTGACCTTGAACTCACAGAGATCCACCTGCCTCTGCCTCCGAAGTGCTGAGATTAAAGGCATGCGCCATCTCTGCCTGGCCCAAAGCAAAATCTTTGATGTTAAAGAAAACAAAGTTTCATCAAGAGGGAGGGGGCCGGTGAGATCGCTCAATGGGAAAAGATGCTTCCTGCCAAGCCTGAAGACCTGAGTTTGATCCCTGGGACCCACGTGGTGGAGGGAGAAAACTAAATCCTTCACATTGTCCTCTGACCTCCACATACATTCACAAAGAAAGATGAAATAAAAAATTTTAAAAATTCATCAAGACACAAAGAAGAGAACTTTAAAAAATGTTGAAATGATGCTTGGCCTCTTCTTGGCTGTTGTGTCTGAGTGAACTGACTCATTATTCCATTTCCTCTATTGCCACTTTCTGGGCTTTCGTTGATTGAAGCTGTGTGTGTGTGTGTGTGTGTGTGTGTGTGTGTGTGTGTGTGTGTGTGTGAAAGAGAGAGAGACAGAGAGAATGAGCGGATGTGTAGCCTTTCACTGCTTGTGAGCTCTTTGGCCTCATTCTTTCTTTAAATGCCAAAGGCTACACGGCTTCCTGGTTGGTTCTAACCCTGGGGTGGCAGTGTGCAACGCCTGAAAATCCCTCCCTAGGAACTGCTTTCCCTCTGAAGCCCTGTCCCACTGGTCTCCAGTTACCACATTTCATGAGCTGGGTCAAAAGACATCAAAATGGCAGATGCTGATACTTCTTTGTGGTCCCCAAAGCCCGAGAGGCTGAATCAGGAGAGAGTTTTACCCTCCGAACTTTATGCAGAAGAAAGGTGGGAGAATTCAACTCTTCGTTGGCAGTTTGAGGAACTGAGAAAGCCTGTCTCCATAGGCTTGAAGCAGACTCTGTAACTTTGACATTGAGTGCTATGTGCTACGTTTTGAATAGATGGTGCTGATATTGAAATTTATGGATAAAACTCAAATGCATGATTATTTCTTGACTACATTTTCTCAGCCATTTAAAATCATAATCGAGGCATTTTTATTACTCCAATCTCCCCTCCTCTTTTTCTCCAGAACAATGTGGGTTTGGGGAATGGGAAATTCTCTGACACCTTGCTATGGAGACTCTCTGGGAAAAAAATTCTGCTTGGAATTCTTAGGGAATATCTGTGTCCATGTTTCTGTTTTTGGAGGGTGGGTGGAGTGGGCAATATCAGTCACTGACTTGCTGGTGGAATGGGAGCCATGACACAGGGGCCTTTTCAGCTTCTTATTGTCCACACTTGCCATCCAGTACATTTAGATTGCTTGTTCAAGGCTTAGCAAAGCACAGGATGAGCCCTGTTAACTTATAGAGGCAAAAATTTGCTTTGGCTGGCATACTCAGATCTCTCCACAGGAATCAGAGTGAGGTATTTCCAGTGAATGTGAGATCAGGGTCTTAAGAACATCTCATACTTTGGCCAAATGTAAGTTTCAATCAAGCCATATGTTACTGTCCCATCTTCTGAAGTTTCAGATGAACATCACATCTTCCATTAAGATGTCTATGTTCCTGGGTGTGGGGAAATGGCTCCTTGGACACAGGCACTTTCTACACAATCATTAGGACTGAGTTTGGAACCCCACAGCCACATCCCTAGAGCTGGCAGGCCAGACAGTCTAGCTGAGAAAACGGAGCTTCAAGTAAAGAGGGACCCTGTCTCAAGGGAACAAGATGGATTAGATTATAGAGCAGAAGTCCTCTGCACTCAAGTGCACATAACACACACACACACACCGAGAGAGAGAGATGAGGGGAGGGAGGGAAGGGAGAGAGAGAGAGAGTTAGAGCTCACTGTAACTTAATTTTTGGAAAGTTTGCTTTTTCAGACTCACGTCTTGCTTATAGTCCAGGCTTCCCTAAAACTCCCTATATAGCTGAGATGAACCTAAAACTCAAGGTCTTTCTGTCTCTGCCTCCTTAATGCTGGGATTAAAGTCATTTACCTTATTATAATGTTAAGTACTGACATTTTATTCCAATGTGTTTACTTATCCATGATTTAGTTATTATTATTTTTTAATAATGGGAATAATATTTAAGGCCTCTGTCCATTTGTTTGGGAGAAAAATTAATTTCTGATTAATTTGGTCTCATACTAAATCAGTTCTCACATAGTTAGTTACATAAAACAATCCATCCCAGTGGTTGTGGAACCAGAGGACACAGGGATCAGAACACAGCAGAGGTTGGTGAAAAGATTTCGAAGTTGAGAAGAACATCTCCTTGGTTTCAACCCTGCAAATGCAGGGTCTTGTGACTGATACAGTTTCCCCTCTTGTTAGATAATCCCAGGACAAAGTGGCTTTGTCCTGATTTCTGAACCCAGGAAGGATAGAAGATGAATTGGGAAGAACATGAAGCCTGTGGGAAGAGAGCAGCCTCCAGCAACAGGGAGTGAGTGTGTGTGCCCAGAGGACTTTCCCTCGTAGAGGAAATAGGGTACTGTTCTTGCTTTCCTTGCTGGAGGGTGGGAAGGTAGGAAACATTTGAGGACCTGAGCCTTTCCAAACATCCCCATTTTTAGGTGGATTATTGTTATTAGAAGATTAATTGTAAGACCACAGCCAACTCGGAGCTGAAAATTCTAAATCACTCCTCTGTCCCAACATACAATTTTTAAAACATAACTTTTAACTGATCCCCACAAGAACATTGTGAGGGCAGTTAGAGCCCCTAATTTACTTGTGATCCTGCTGTTGTGTTGCATTTATGAGGTAAATCAAGTAGGACATTAAGAGGAGATTTGCATTTTATAATAATTATGTTGATTAATTTCCTAATAATTCACCTTTGGGCACATTTATATACATTTTTATCCAGTATTTTCAAAGTGCTGAAATGGGGTCATCTCTATAAAACAACTTAGCTAAATCATATTCACTTACTTTAAGTTTTTATTAGGAAAAATTCAAACATGGCAAAAATAAATTCAATCATGTAACGAACACCCAGGTCTCATCCAGCTAAATTGAATGACTTTGTATTTTCCATCATAGCAGCTTTATAACTTTTATATTATTTAAAATAGTCTGCGGACTCTGTCATAGTCTATCTATAAATGCTTTAAAAATCATTGTCCAAAGCACACGGCCCTCTTTAACCACCATTGTGATCCTATCATTCCTAAGCTATTAATAGTAATGAACTGCCTGTCTGTGTTCAAATTTTTCCCACTGGTTTTAACATGGCCTGTGGTACTGCCGTGTACAGGCAGAATCCCGAGCAACCCATGTTCCATTTGGTTTTATCTCTTAGCTTTTCACTGGGTGTCCAAGCTTCCTGCCAGTTCTGCTTCCCAGTGGCACATCCTTGGTGAGCTGACCCAGCTGTTAATCCATAGAAAAGTCCCGCACTCCGGCTTTCTCACACTGTTTCCCTGTTGAGCTTGCTTCTCTCATGGCTGCTGCTCCCGATGACTGAAGTTAAACCTACAAGCTTAAGGAGGTGCAAGGGAGCTCTTTCTGAAGCGCCTTAGGGGTGAGGCAGAGAGAACACAGTCGCCTCTCCCTCAGTGCTGCTGCTGTGGGTACCTGTGAGAAAGGATGGGCATTTGCTTTCCCGAGTTGCAATTTTTGCAGTAGTTTTCATGTTTTGTGACTCATTTCCACTATTCTGGACTTAAATTTATCAAATATTTTTGTTTGTTTGTTTGTTTATTTTCGAGATAGGGTTTCTCTGTGTAGTTTTGGTGCCTGTCCTGGATCTCACTCTGAAGACCAGACTGGCCTCGAACTCACAGAGATCCGCCTGCCTCTGCCTCCCGAGTGCTGGGATTAAAGGCATGCGCCATCACTACCTGACCTTCATCTTAACTAATCTTAGTCAGCTCTTACCAAGGCAATGTCATAGAATGCAGTCTACAAGCGTTTCAACAACATGAAAAGAAATGTGATGCTTTGGCTTTCAGATAAATGCAAAACTGCAATTGTTTCATAATGAGACATTTCTGATTACAAAAGAAACAGCTGCATCTAAACTACAACTTTCCCTTCTACTATCTTCCTGGGCAGTGTGTATCTGAAACTTAACCTACCTTGCTAGAACCCTTAACATTTGATTTATTTTGAACATTGATTGATTGTGTATATGCATGCATGTACGTGTGTGCAATGATGCACATGTAGATGTCAGAGAACCAGATAAATCAGGAGAGTTGGTTCTCTCCCTCCACCGTGTGGTTCCTGGGGATACTCGAACTCATGTCATCAGAGTTGGAGGCAAATACCTGTTACCCACTGAGCCATCTTGCCAGCCCGCGTCACTTACCAGCGCACACACACACACACACACACGCACACGCACACGCACACGCACACGCACACACACACACACACAGATTTGAAAAATAATAGTAACTGATTTATTCAAATCTATTCCATATTTCCACTTAACATAGAAATGTTCAAAAGATGTTTCACTATAAATGCATATATCTGTATACACATGTATGGCTATACATACACATGTCTCTATGTATGTATATAAACTTATAGACACATGTCTGCATTTATTTCTAAAAGCAACTTTGAATCTAGAGTGTACCTGTCCATTGATTGCACTTTAGAATTGAGGGACTGTGTAAGAAAGACCACACCGGGCAGCTAAAGTGCACAAAGAAAATTCCCTTCCTTCCATATTGTGTAAACTCATGTCCTCTTCCGCACAGCAATGCTGATGTGTTAATAAATTTTAAGGAGTTTTGTTTTCACTGAGAGTAGCACTTTTAAAGCTCTTTGGTGGAGGGACATGTGGCCTGGCTTCACTGATCTGCAAACAACACCCCCTTTGAGTACTATTACCATCCAGACGGGTTTCTTACTGAGCAGTTATGAAGGTTTATGAGCAAGTTATAAACAGGAGAAGGGAGCTTATGGTAATGAGGTCAACACTGTTTCTGTTATGTCTTTGACTTATTAAACAGTCTCCCAAAGAGAATACCTATTTCAAATGGACTAAACAGAGAGAGAGAGAGAGAGAGAGAGAGAGAGAGAGAGAGAGAGAGAGAGA
>CABHPP010000810.1:0-23468 GCA_902168425.1 Peromyscus attwateri | reverse complement strand
CTCCTATGCTGTACTCCTCAGGCCCAGCATCCCCAGTGTGGAGGAGAGTGAGGCTCCACCCCTCTGCTGTACTCCTCAAATACCTGGTTATTGGGATGATGAAATATTCTATCAACCAAGATGACTAAGGCATCGTTTTCTCATTTTGTTCTGGTTATTTGGCCAGGACAAGGGTGTACATTTTATCTTTTCTATTTTATTATGTATTTATTATTGTTTAAATATTCTATTTTATTAATTTCTCTTCCCTCCCTTCCTCCTGCTCCCTCCTTCTCTCCTTCTATCCCTCCCTCTTCCCCTCTCTACTTCCCTCCCTTCCTCCCTCTTCCTTCCTTCCTTCCTTCCTTCCTTCCTTCCTTCCTTCCTTCCTTTCCCTCTCTCTCTCTTTCTTTCTTTTCTTCCTGCTATATAGTCCTGGCTGGCTTGGAGCATGCTGCATGCTTTGTAGGTGAGGATGGCGCCTCAAATCCTCCTGCCCTCTTCCCAAGTGTAAGGATTGCAGGTGTAGACCACTATTCCAAGAAAGCTTTGTTTATAGACTAAGATTACAAGCTTCTCATTTCTGCCTCTGGGTTATGAAAGTGAACACTGAATGTGTTGGCTTAAAATTATTCCTTCCTCTGTGTGAATCTTGACTATTCCCATCCATCTAGAATCTCCACCATGCTGAGACTCACATGCCAGAGAAGTGAACTGAGACTTCCATGCAGTGGCTTTGCAGTGATGGCAGACAGAGAAGGAGGAAAGTAAAGTACAATAGCCACAAAGCAACAGGCAGCAGACATCCAATAGCTAGTGAGGGATGTCTAGGCACAACTGTGATTGTGGCAATTAATGAACTAAATATTACATTCAGGGCAGTGTTTTGTTGGGAAATATTATTCTAAGGTGTGCTACTTTTGTTTATGTTGCATTTGTTTAACTCTGTGAAGCTGTGTTACTGTGCCTGTCTAAAACACCTGATGGTCTAATAAAGAGCTGAATGGCCAATAGCAAGGCAGGAGAAAGGATAGGCAGGGCTGGCAGGCAGAGAGAAGATATAGAAGGAGAAATCTGGGAAGAGGGATTGAAAAGGAGGAGCCAGAGAAGGAGGAGGACAACAGGGGCCAGTCACCCAGCTACACAACCAGCAACAGAACAAGATTTACAGAAGTAAGAGAACAGGAAAAGCCCCAGAGGCAAAAGGTAGATGGGATAAGCTAAGTTAAGGAAAGCTGGCAAGAAACTAAGCCAAGCTAAGGCTGGACATTCATAAGAAAGAATTCGTCTCCATGTGATTTATTTTGGGAGCTGGGTGGCGGCACCCAACCCCCACCACCAAAAAAGAGTAAAAACCTCCAACAACAGTGTTGTAAGATTTAAAGACCTAAAGATGTTAAGGCACTGGCTGTACTTTCCAGGATTGGCAGAGAGAGAGAGAGAGAGAGAGAGAGAGAGAGAGAGAGAGAGAGAGAATTCAACATGTAAATAAAAGTATTCCCTGACCTGGGATAGAGTTTGTACCATTGGCAAAGAAAGCTTCCTTGGGAAGTTCAGAAAACGTTTATGAGGAGAGAGAAGTCATGACACAGAGGCAGGAGGATTATACCAAACGTCAAAAATGTAAAATTGAGAAAATCAAACACTCAGCGATGCTTAGAGAAGGAGAAATTGCTCCTGTGTAGAGTAGAGGAAAAGGTGGACAAGGAGACTGAAGGGAACCTGAATCTACTTGCAGTATAGTTGAAGGTCATGGGGGCTTCTTGTGCACATATCTTCGGGGCTAGGCCTCCTGATTCTTCTGCATGTGTGTAGAGATGGGAAGTGCTGGGCTAAAGAAGTCAGGGCTGGTCCTGTAAATGCCATTTGCTTTCTATTCTACACATTTTTTAAAAGCAACATTAACACATTTCTATGGATATATACATACAGAATGAACTTCTTCCTGACTGCAGTTCAGCCCTCGTTAGTATAAATAGCATGTGGTAAAAGCCAACATCTGGCCTAGACACTGGGTACCTACTAGCATGTGTGAGACCCTGCATTTGATCTTCAGCATATAAAACCAACAATAACCTTCAACATCCATGGCATTATTATGATGCTACAGGAAAATGAGAATGTGAACTTTACTTCTTTGGGATGTAAATTGAAGCAGGGATCCCAGTGTTTATTTTTAATTTGATTCTATAGTTCTCACAATGATTCCCAAGAATTTTGGAAGGAAGTGACATTTTAAGTGTATCTTTCTATCCTTGGTCTCCTGAAGGAATTATTATTATCTTTTTGTATGTCAAACAGGACATTCTTACTATTGTGTAGAGTGGTCAGTGTTCGTTGTCAGTGTGTCAGGACCTAGAATCACCTGGGAGATGGGCTTCTGGGTAGCTTTAGGGTTAACTTGATAGGGTAATTGAGGTAGGAAACCTGCCCACTATGGGTGGCACCATTCTCTTTGAGGAACTTGGGCTACACAGAAGGAGAAAGCGGAAAGCAAGCCAAGCAGTATTATACATTCACTGCTCTCTGCTTCCCAAATGTGGATGTGATGTAGTCAGCTGCTTCAAGCTCCTGAACCTTGAACCTTGAGCAGAATAAACTCTTTCTCCCTTAACTTTCTTTTTTATTTATTTTATTTTAAATCAAAATACTTACCACAGCAACTGGGAAAGAAACCAAGACAAAGGACTTCTCAGTTGAGAGAGATCCTTAGGCTGTTGTGAGATGGAGAGGGTTTTTTTTTTCCAGTCTTCATATACATTTATTTCCAGCTGAGGAAATTTTCTCTGGTTTGGCAAACATCCACCATCATGTGCAAACCCAAATAAAAAAGTCTGAAAATGAGTGTGTTGCCTGGATGTCTAAGGAACACAATAGACAAACAACCTCTGAGATGCTTGATGCATTCAGAGGCTTCACCTTGTTGGTTCCTTCTGCTTGATCTTAGGATAGTTCATCTGTGTAGACCTTCCTAGGAACAATTGCCATCTGGCGTCAGATGCTACATGGAGTCAAAAGGAACTCTCTTTCTCACTTGTGTCTTCAGCAGTGCCCTGAGATCTCCTGGGGCCACTTCTTTCCTGGAGAGTAGGTTTTAATAGGTTTTGGGTGGTTGTTGTCATTTGTTGTTTTGAGACAGGGTCATGCAGTGGCCCAGGCTTCCTGGAACTGGTAACTCTCTTTCTTCAACCTTGAGTGCTGGGATTACAGGAGTGTGACCCCCCCCATCTGAATGTTTCCTTCTTTTTGTTTATTTATTTTATGTGAGAGATGTTAGACTAGAGACCTACAACAGTCCTTCGTGATTGGGGGTTCTAGTGTGATCCTAATTTCATAAAAGCAGTTCTTGTAAATGCATCTCTATTCTGTCAGGAATGTTCACATCACTGGATCCCTGCAGCATCCATTCTGCTTGGCTATCAGGATGCATTGCCCATTGTGTTGTGCTGAGATTGGGGATGTTGACAATACTACCCAGACTCTGATGCTGTGTCATTCAAAACAGATAGGAGGAGATGACTGATGTAAAGTCACACTTGTGCGGGTAGCTAAGCCTCTTCCCGGGAGAGCCTTTTCTCCTGCCTGTTCTTGGCTGACCCTGAGTACTTCTGTCTCTGCTACCATTTCTATTATCTGTATTTATATTATGATGACAGAAAAATTAATATGTGATGATGCCTATTTGATAAATAACTTTGATAACTTTGGGTAGATCTGCTATCAAATGGGAGATGGTTGTCAGGCTGAATCAAGACATTTCACTCCATTTTATAACCTGAACTACTTGGTTATTGATGTGTGGTATTGTTTTATGTTTTATTGGGAAACACAGACATGACCCTTTTTTATTAAAAAGAAAAGGAAATCCAGCTAGGGAAATTCAATGTACGGTAGGAATGTATTAATTAGTGACTCATTAATTAGTATTTGAAGGCTGGGTATGTGGTTCCACTGTCAGAATGCATTGCTAGCCCCCACAAGACCCTGGGTTTGACCTGAGCATAACATATGGGCATGCCTGTAATCTCAACATTCAGAAAGTGGAACTAAGAGGATTAGAAATTCAAAGTTAGCTTTGGCTACAAGTTTGCTGCCAGCCTAGGCTACAAGAGATCTTATCCCAAAAATTATTTGGTAACAGAACTACATATATTTTTTTAAATATGCACTCAAGTTTTACTATTGATGTGGTTAAAACCTACCTAAAATTTACATAGAGTATAATCATAGAAACAAATTTATGCAGAAGTAGTGTTAAATTATTTGATAAACAATGGCCAGGTATGGTAGGAAACCCCATCTAGTTCGAGCCCAGTGGGTAGAACCTCAAGTGGTTCATAGAAATATTTGCATATTAGAACTACCCCTTCATTTAGCAGGAAATAGCTAATATAATTTTTCTCCAACTTGAAATATGCAGGACCAATTATAACACCATTTCACTTCTTAAGAAATTTTAATTATTTGGCTCCCATGATTCCCTGTCATTTAAAATAGTTCAACCCTGCAGCTTTTTTTTTTTTTTTTTTTTTTTTTTTTTTTTTTTACTGTTCAAGTCTAATTTCAAGTCAGAGTGTGAGGTACTGGCATCTTTGATATTGATTTTCAATTATGGTTGAGGATGTGAACAGCAACGGGAAATCAGAATGTCACTTCTCTTCTTGGGAGGAGAAAGAAACAGCTGAAGTTCTTTTCGGAGATGATTCTGGAACTCTGAAACTCCTTTCTTCTAAGAAAGTCAAGGATATTGAGAAACTGTGGACAGGTGTTTTTGGTTCTTCTGTGTGTTGTGTGTGTGTGTGTGTGTGTGTATGCAGTGTGTGTATAGTGTGATGTGGTTTTTGTGTGTGTATGTGTGTTATAGGAATGTTTATGTGTATGTGCACATATGAAGCATGGCATATGCTCAGGCATGTGAGCATGGAGACTGTAAGCTACACCAAGTGTCTTCTTCTATCTCTGTCCACTTTATTATTTGGGGGAACGTAGTTTCTCACTGAACCAGAGCTCACTGATTTGGTTGGTCAGGCTGGATAAGCCACTGGATCCTCCTGTCTCCATCTCCTACTGCTGGGATTTCAAATGCATGCTGCTATGTGTTGGGAATCTGAATGCAGATCCTCAGGCTTCCACAGGAAGCACTTTACCCCCTGAGAATATCTGATTTTTTAATTTTATGTTTTCTATAATTAGTTGAAAACTTTGGCAGTAATTTCTGTGTCTTATTGCCATTGTACAGAAATATAATAATTCTATATAAAAATATGTAAATGTGATGTACAAAATCTCCCAAGATGCCTGGAGTATTTCTACCAAGAGTGATTCATGCATTGAGGTAATTGTTTAAAACCTTTCCCAGGTTCAAGAAGGTCACCGGTTCACAGGTTTGGAGGTTCAGGAGGCTGTGCTGTCATTTGTGATGTCCAATCACTTCTGCAGATCTCTTTTTCTACACAACAGGAGTAGGGGATTTGCATTGCATCCTCTGATAGCTAATTTTTACCTTAGACAAACAAGACACTGCTCTATTAAGCATCATCCTTCTTTTTCACTGGTTACAAATGTAGAAATTGTATAGAATGGTAGTCAGGTGCCAAAAGTATTCTTCAAGAGGGCTTTGTGAAAAGTTAGCATGACCCCTTTCTCATTCTGCAGATGCTGGGACTTTTGCTAGCCTCCAGGGGAAGTTGTTTTCTTTTCTCCAGAAGCATCAGAATTTCACAAGGCAGCCTAGCCAGGGGACAGCTGTTCTGAGTGGTCAGGGCCTTTGCAGCAGTGGGAGGAAGGAAGGAATAGTGCTTTCCCCTGAAAATGATTTCCCTTGAATAGATTCTGTTTTGAGGAAGAGAAAAGTTTTGTTCTAAAGGGTTTTGTCCAATGAGTTGTGATCATATTCACCCCACCCTCCACACTTCCCAGATCTGCTCCTCCCCATTCCCTTTCCACCCAACTCGTGTCTCCCTGTTTTTAGGAAAAGAACCCATGGATAGAATAATGAACATAAATGAGTATTACACCTCACATCCTGTTTCCTATATAAAAATGGAGTGTCTCAAGAGTTTTGAGATTTAATGGATGAAGTTAACTGAGGTGAAATACAGACAGCATGTCCTTCTTGCTCCTTTCTGTTTCTCAGCCTGTTCTTATATCAGTTCATGGAGTTCTGTTCTTGTTGTTTTTGAGACAGGATCTCATTATTTAGCCCAGGCTGTACTTGAGCATGAAATTCTCCTGCCTGATACCCCCAGTTCTGGATAACAGATGTGGACCACCATGTGCAGCTATTTAGTCAGTTTTCAATCCCCCCTTTCCTCTCCTCCCCCTTCCCTCCCCCTCTTCTCTCTCCTTCTTTCCTCTCTACTCTCCATCTCATTTTCCTTCTTCTCGCCATCATTTACTCTTACCCCCTCATCCTCTCTCTTGACCATAGTGATGTGTTCAACATTGTCTTGCCCACACTTGGAAAGGAGAATTCGGTTCCCTGTAGTTGTGCACACTGTAGAGCAAGGCAGCGAGCATTCCCCATGAGCAAGAGAGAAAACAGCTCGGCTGTCGGAACAGCAACCTTCTCTGAGAACAGTGATGTTTCCTCTGGTGCTCTTGGACGACGTGCAGAGTTCTTACACAGCTAATCTCTCTTAATTGTCAAAGACAGACGTCAGATGGTAGACGGGGAAATAATTTAGGGAAGGGCTTGGGTGGGAGTAGTTGGAGTGAAGTTAGCAACAACCGCGAGTCCCTTCTTTCCTTCTCAGGGAAAACCAGTCCCTGTCAAGATCGTCCCAACAGATGACAAACTCTTTCCATGTTACACTTTAGCCTCGGGAGAGGAGCAGTTGGTTGCACGGAAAGAACCTTTGTGGAGTAGGATGGAGAACAAGTTCACATAAAGTGGTTTTCCCATGTCCTGGGGTGTGTAGCCAGAAATCATTTCCCTGTAGCTGTAAGAGCGGAAGTACAGCGAGCGGCCGTTCGATAGGACAGAGAAGACGTACACGCGGCACATCTGTTGAAAGGGGTAGTTTTCTATTCTTTTGACCACTTCCCCTCCCCTTATTCATTTATCTTGGGTGGACTGCGATGCAGGAAACACAACACAACACCCTGCCTTGCAGGGCCTTGACCGTGAGGCACACTGGAGGAGAGGAGAGCCAAGCCATCTCCACCGGCAGGGTGCACACAGTGGCGCAGAACACTGAGTTCCAACTGGTCATTTTTTATTGGAAAGCTTCATGGAGCAGATGGGGTTTTATGAGTTTTCTGAAGTTTGTTGTTATAAATTGAAACTGTTGTTCTGAGGATTCTTTACTTTTCATCCATTTGGACACCACTTCTTATATTTGCTGTTTATGAAATGCAGTGGGCATCTGAGGACACTATGATCTTCCCTTACCAGGATCTCCAGAGAGTCCTGCTCTGTGTGCTCATGCTGCTCGGCTGCGGGAGGGATTTAGCAGTAGAGTCTGTGACCAAACCTTGCATGTTTCCTGGGGGAAGATCATGCTGCAAAAATGCATTAGCCCCCATTTCTAATACGGCATCTACCACAAACTCAGCTTACTATATTAAATTTATTGCATAATACCATACATGTGCATAATGTATTTTGATCACATTCACCATCATTACCTTCTCTTGCCCCTCCCCCTCCTGCTGAATCTCTCCTTCCCAAGTAGTCCCCCTCTACTGTGTTGCTGTAGTCCTGAGTGCTGAGACAGAGCATGATATGACTAAAACAAACAGATTCGGGATGGTGAAATCATGGCAGTGTGTAGATTTCCCCCAAGGAAAGGTAAATATTCTAGCGAGCAAATATTAACCTAAATAAACTAGGCTATTTGACATTCAACATTATAACTCTATCTCTGTGTCTGTCTGTCTCTGTGTCTGTCTGTCTTTCTGTATCTGTCTGTCTGTATGTCTTTGTCTCTGTCTATCTGTCTGTCTCTGTCTCTTTCTTGGTGAATTCTCTTGCCTGCACTCCAGTGGTAGGTTCACTAGGAAGTTTCCTTTCTAGAGAGTCTCTCTTGCCAGTTTCAAACAAGCACTCAAGAGTTGGAAGTTGAGCACACTTTCCACTTGCATTCTAGTGGGGATTTTGTTGCTTTTTGAAACCTGCAGTATTGGGGACCTATGTGTATGTCATCCTGGGGGCGCAGAGCAGTGACCCTCTCTTCCAGATCCCATGGGGAGCTCACAACTTCATCTGCATGTTGACCAAAGGAAGGTGTACAGTCTAATGTGGGCTGCATCAAAGCAAGTAGGTGAGTTACCAGACTCACGAGCTTCACACACTCACCAAAATGTCAACATGAAAATAGATGGTAAACTAACTGATTGAAATAATAACAAACAAGAAAAAAAAAAAGAAGTGTTCTTCTATGAGTTCTTTTAGATTCTCTGAAAGCGGTTCCTTAAGAGATTCCATGAAACTCATCAGCAAAACTTTTGATAATGTACTTCTTTGAAGACACTCAAAACCATCCACTATGGCCAGTTAGATTGTTTATCATGTAAAGATGCTTTACATGATAAACCTGCCTGCCAAACCTAAAGACCTGAATTTGATTCCCAGCATCCACACACTGGAAGGAGAGAACCAACTCCAGTCAAGTTGGACTCTGACCTTCACACACATGTCTTGGCATGTATCCACACACATGCACACACAAGTGTGTTAAAAATCATGAGAAATTAGAAAATCTATCAAAATTAAATAAAAGCATCTTTCAAACCCTTGCCCCCAACTTTTTAAAAAGTATATTTTGTCACAACCTGATGTTTCACATAAGATTTATTGCAAATAATGGAAAACATTGTAAATACCAGTTTCTCAGTTTTGTTACCTATTTAATGAAGCTTTATCCACCTGAATCAAATATTTCACCTGAAGACAGGTAAAGTGCTCTAACCAGAGCAAAATGGGGACTCACTTGAGGCTATGTTTCAGCTCAACAGGTATTTAGATGCTGCCTCTGCTAAAAAGCATGAGACTTCAGGTGTGAAGAGAAGGCATCTGAATCAGGCTGAAATCCTGGCATCTCTGCCCTGTATGGGGTCTTCATTTTGGCAGAACACACAGAGATAATTTATGATCCTTGACTTTTTGTTGTTGTTTGTTTTGGGCCTTTTTTGGGGGGCTGCCACCCAGCTCCCAAATAAATTCACATATGGAGGCTTATTCTTAATTATAAATGTCTGGCCTTAGTGTGGCTTAGTTTCTAGCCAGCTTTTCTTAACTTAAATTATCCCATCTGTCTTGTGCCTCTGGGCTTTTCCCATTCTCTATTTTTGTACACCTTTGTTTCTTACTACATTGCTGGTTGTGTAGCTGGGTGGCTGGCCCCTGAAGGCTCCTCCTTCTCTGGCTCTGGCTAGCTCTCTCCTCCTAGATTTCTCCCTCTATATATTCTCTCTGCCTTCCAGCCCCGCCTATCCTTACTCCTGCCTTGCTATTGGCCAGTTCTTTATGAGACCATTAGGTGTTTCACACAGTAACATAGTTTGACAGAGTTAAACAAATGCAACATAAACAAGAGTAACACACCTTAAAATAATATTCTGCTACAACCTTTCCTCTAGTCATCTTGAATTCCAGGAAATCCAAAACCTAGGACAGACCATACTCCCAGAAAAGGACAATTATCCAAGAGGAGAAGGGGGTACATTAGCAACAAGCAGATTAACAATCTCCCAGTTTATGGGACAGCCTTGCAGGATGGACTGGAGATGAGACAATGTGTGCAGGACCACACCTTGAGCAAGACTTCTTAAATATAATACCTCTTAATTTTGATCTTCACCTAAACTTCATGTCAGTAATGAGTAGATGGACTGAGGGAGGGTCTCTTTATTAACTCCTCTTAGACATGGCCCCACTGAATAATCTCCTTTCTTCGATTTATACCATTGCTTATCTATTAATTAGTGTGTGTGTGTGTGTGTGTGTGTGTGTGTGTGTGTGTGTGTGTGTGGCTGAGCCTACCTTGTTAGGGTACAGGCTTTTAGTGTAAAAGTCCTGATCAGATGATGGCTTTACAGTGAATCTTAACACTCTTCACGATTTTATACAATTCTTTCTAAAGCCATATGCCCGTGTAATTTAATTCAAATAAACTCACCATGAGGTACACTAGAACATTATTAACAATGTCTCTTTTGATGGTTTCCTAGAAATGAAATGTTTTTTTTATTATTCCTTGATTTTCCTTGTATTTCAGAACTATGACACACTCATATAAGTGATTTACCTGGAATCCTGTGTTTCTAAAACTCAAGTGCCTCGCTACCCCATCTTGTTTCTCACTTATTTGAAGATTTCAGTCTAAAAAGGTGTGCAACAAATGGCCTGCATCCTTGAGTTCTTAGGAAACCAGGGCAGCAAATGTGTTCACTTCAATTCTATGAGGAAGGGGAGAGGAACAGACATAACTTCTGAGAAGCCGCAAAGCCCTTTGTGGAATTTGAAAGTGGAAGACAAGAAGAATCACATGCAGATCACAAACCATAGATCATCAAAAAGTTAGCATGATGTGTTTGTGAGACCCTGGCGCCTAGATCAGTGGCAGGCACCTGAAATGCATCTCATGTCTGTCTGCTCAACACGTGAATGAACATTGCCTCTAAGAGTCATATGTATGGAGTGTGGAGTGAATAAGTTGATATCATCCAATGTGGATAAGTCTGTGGCATTCTAGATCCTGATTTCTTAAGAAATATCTTACTGTCTATTACTCACATCATACAATTTTATGATTTGAAGAAGCATCTAGACAAATAGTAGAGTAACAATAGGGCTAGTTGATAATTCAGTAGGTAAAGTACTTGCCTTGCAAATTCTAGGTAGGACATGAGTTTGATTCCCATATACCAACTCAACAAAATGTTGGGCATGGTGATATAAGCTTGTAATCCCAGAGCTGGGGAGACAGAGGCCACCAAATCTCCGGGGTTTCACAACTATTGTGTGAGTTATAATCTAGTAAGAGATCCAATGAAAAAACGAAACCAAAGAAAACCTGATAGAATATGCCTGAGGAATGACACCTGAGGTTGTTTTCTAACCACTACACACACACACACACACACACACACACACACACACACACACACGTGTAATTACCAATGAATCAAAATACTACATATAATGCTGCAAAAATATTTTCCTTTCAAGTAGGTAAATGGGGAGGGGGGAAGCTGAGCATGTATTTTTGGGGTGTCATTGTGTGCATGCACTCTCTTCTAAACTAATCAGTGTTTTAACAGGCATTAATTCATGTAGTCTTTGTCACAAGACATAATTTGCATCTTATTTTCACTTTAGTGGATTTCTTTTAACTGAAAACAAAGATCATTTAGGTAACTCACCCCAAACAAATGGAGCAGCTGGGGTTTGAGCCAGACAGTAATTCTAGGATCTTTAATTTCAGCTCCTATGCACACTCTGGTTTTGGCAGATGATACTTTTGTGAGCTCTTGGTTAGAATATTGCACTTTTAACACTATATTGGAATGTTGGGAATTAAAAAAAAAGAGTTGGAAAACAAAAACTGTTAAAATGAATTTCCCCGTGGCTCATTGAACCCAAAACTAATTTTCTAGAAATATGACTAGAGGAAATTATCTTTGAGAAATAAATAATAATCTTTCTTCATTTCAAATTCTGAAAAACACTATTTCACTGTGTTATCAGAATGTTCTAGTATCTCTGTGCTTTAATTAGCAGCTGTTTCTAAGTGTGATAGGTGATTCATGCTAGTCTTGATATTGTATATAATTGGATCTCAAAGGCAAATTTATCTGTCAGAGTAAAATTGATCTACAAGTAGTTCCCTCTAGCTAATACCTAAATTAGTTTCACCTGGACCCTGCCCTCTGCTTCCTATGAATCACACCCACCCAAGGAAGAAAGCTAACAGCTGGTGTGGGAAACAGTGGTGTTATCCTAAAGATTTTAAGGTACGTCCAGGCTAACTGTGAGAGGAAGAAGAAATCTAAGTGGGTTTACAGGCAACATTGGGAAAATTCAGCTTAAAACCCATTATATTTTCATGTATTCAGAACCTGCCATTCTACATGGATGCTTTATTGCTTTACTGGTCAAGACTTCCCATCAGTGAGAAACAGAATTCAGGAAGTTTGGGATGGTAGTGTTAATTGTTCATCATGTAAAACATAGACTCACTGTGGTGGTTTTAATAAGAATTGCCCCCACATGCTCATATATTTGAGTGCTTAGTCATCAGGGAGTGGTTCTACTTGAGAGGGATTAGGAGGTGTGGCCTTATTGGAGTAGGTGTGTAGCTAGAAGTTTTCCTGTGTCCCACCTGGTCCGCAGCCACTCAGACTCATGTAAACACACAGAGGCTTATATTAATTAAAACTGCTCAGCCATTAGCTCAGGCTTACTACTGACTAGCTCTTACACTTAAACTCAGCCCATTTCTGTTAATCTATATGTCGCCATGTTTTCCTTGGCTTTACCTGTGTGCCATTACATGCTGCTCCCTAGATGGTAGGCAGGCATCTTCTGACTCAGCCTTCCTCTTCCCAGAACTCTCCTTGTCTGCTTATCCTACCTATATTTCCTGTCTGGCTACTGGCCAATCAGCATTTTATTAAACCAGTGTACAAAAGCATTATCCCACAGCATAGGTATGGCCTTGTTGGAGGAAGTGTGTCACTGGTAGTGGGCTTTGAGGTCAAAAGCCCAAGCTAGGCCCAGTGTCTCTCTTCCTGCTGTCTGTAGATCCAGATGTAGAACTCTCAACTATTTTTACAGCACCATGTCTGCTTGTGTGCCACCAAGCTTCTCACCATGGTCATAGTGATAATGAACTAAACCTCTGAAACTATAAGCAAGCCCCAATTAAATGCTTTCTTTATAAGAGTTGCCGTGGTCATGGTGTCTCTTCACAGCAGTAGAGCACTGACTAAGACACCCATTCTTTAGGCCTTTCCCTATAATACTCCTTTAATTTTCAGTATCTTCAGAGATTATACAGTTAACAATACTACTATTTGGAGGATGATAACATGACTTAGCAGTCAAGCCTGATGACCTGAGTTCAATCCTTAAGACCTACATGGTAGAAGGAAATAATTGACTCCAACAAAGTGTTATCTTACCTCCACATGAATGCCACAGCATGCATGAACACACACATACACACACACACACACACACACACACACACACACACACACACACATTCACCCACATGGACAATAGTATTAGGTGTTAGCTTTTTGTATACTAGTTCCCCTAATTTTTTAGACCATGGGGCCATCTTTTAAGAAAACATTAATATCCAGGCTACTCGGAGTCTAGGGGAGAAAATTAAAGACAGCCAATGTGAAAACTGCCTCCCAACACTAAGCCCCAAGATTTTGACCTCTGTACAATGTCCATTATTATATCAAATTTATCTGCAGAGATAGCATATTGAGCACAAGACTCTTAATCTCAGGGTCATGGGTTCGAGCCCCACATTGGGCATCAGATATTGTTTTAAATATTAAGGCAACTCCACGTAGTTAAAAGGGAGGTTTATTTTATGGGGTAACTTACAAGTGAAGGGATAGGTTACAGAGTCTGGGAAAGGTGCAGTGCAGTCCAGCGATGTTCTCTGGAGAACTCTGCTTGGTCTACCTCCAGTGTCCAGGGTCCAGGAACCAAGAGAGCTGGTGCATTTGGATCTCAGGTCTTCAGGGGTTCTCTCTTGGCTCCACCTTGTAGGTGTGACAGTTACTGAAGCCCCAAAGTGGGTGGTACTTCCAGGTCAAAGCTGGAATGGCTACCCACTACAATCTGCTGCTGACACTTACCCTGGTATTTGATATTCTTTTTATACACTGGTTACTTAGTGACCAATATGTATCAGACACTTTAAATTGGGCCTTTGTATTCATAAGTTCCAAAAACATGGGTTCATGTAATATGGGTCAGAGATATTCAAACATATTGTGTCACTGTTGAACACATGCAGATTTTCCCTTGTTCTTATTGCCTAAACAATATGGTGTAACAACCACGCACACAACATTTATGTTGCATTTGGTATTGTCATTTGTTCAGAGATTACAGGTTTGATTTGAAAACAAATCTTACTATATGAGGAACTTGATCATTCTTAGAATTTTGTGTCTGCAGGGAGTCCCAGAACCAGCTGGAGTTGGTACTGAAGGGCAGCTGTGTTAGGACCATAGATCTAGAATTGATGGTCCTTTATGAGGAAGAGTAGATTAAACATCAAATATACAAATATTCTGGTGGAATTATGTATGGAGACCTGAAAGTGGAGGCCCAAGGGAGGCTTGGCTAAGTCAGGGGAACTATGCTGTGACTCACATTGGCATAGGAAGATGAATGTTCAAAGGAGCCAGGAATTTTCCGGGGAGAGCAAGTGGATCTGTGGAAGTAGATTACCAACAGTGAGATGGAGTGAAGAGCAGTGGTCAGCCATCAGAAAACAGCTGGTGGAAGGGGAAGAAAATTCATAGCATTTCCAAGAAGGGACATGTGGCTCGGAGGTAGGACAGTCAGAAAGACAGTTGGAAAGGGCAGAAGACAGTAGGCTATTTCTCTACAGAACAGGTTGTGGTAAAAAAAAAAAAATGCAGTGAATTCTTATTTCTAACCTTAGTTATCCAGAAAGCATGGCTTTGGTGATTTAGTATTAAAAAAAGGCGTTTTATGCAATTGCTTCATAAAAATTGAAAATTAGCTTTTCTTTCTGTCCAGGACATATAAACACCTCGAGGGTATACAAAAGCTTTCAGAGCATGTGTATAAAATGCTGTCCCAAGGTAGATGAAGCAACATCTAACTAGTGCAGAGGTCTGGCCTGACTCTAAATCTTTTTTCGAGGGAAAGAAAAGGCATTTTGTGATGTATATTTCTGGAGAGGAAGCATTCCCAGAAAAGCCTATATTATTGTAAATACCAAGCAGTCCCAGTTCAGTGTATTCTCCTTACGATTTATTTGCCTCAAGTTGATAATAATAATAATGTTCTTACTTTCACAGTGTCTCAAATCCAAGTATGTCTGAGTAGTTTGTAAATTATAAATCAATTCTTAAGACACTCTGGTGAGACAGGTAAAAACTGTTACTAATATTTTATGAAGAAAGTAATAGACGAGAGACTCACCAACTTCACAGGTTTTCATTTGTTGGTGCCTGTTATCCTGGAATGAAAGCCTGCCCATGCACAGGTACACACACACACACACACACACACACACACACACACACACACCCCACAGTGGGCCTTCTCTGTGTAAAGCCACAGATAGAAAGAGACATGGAACTTACAAGGGAATCATGGTGAAGCAGAAGGAGTAGAAGATAAGAATGGGGTGAAACTGAGACTCAAGGGATTCATTTCCTTTGTTCAGGGAAATCAGAACACACTTCAAAGAAAGGATGTTTGATCACAACATAAAGGATAATAAGGTGTTTGTGGCATTGACAGTGAATGAGATAGAATTGTATCTCTACAGAGCAGCCAAGGTAGGAAGCTAAAAGGAGCTACAGAAGTGTCCACCAGGACAGGCAAGTCACACAAATGACTCTGGTAACCTGGATTTCATGTCTCTGCTGCAGCAGGTAGGGGCTGCTGCCCACAGCTCGCTGAGAGTCTAAAGGCCCAGTTGGGTTAGATGCCCTTTTTCAAAAAAGATAAAGATCAAGATTTTGAAACGAGTTTGAGTCTCTCGAATGCTAGTACTGATTTTCATGTTTAAAAGTTGAGTATGAAAATGAAAATGTCACAACACCTGAAAGATCAATCCAGCCCTTTTGGAAATTATGTTATTTCTTCAAGGATCCAGGGAAAGGGCCCTTTGTTCTCCCTCTTGATTACAAACAACAGGAATAAAATCGATGGGTCCTGCCACCAAATATGCACAGACAATGGACAACCACCAAGGGTGATGGAATATAGCTGGGGTCAGACCACAGAAAAGTGGCCATTCTGGGCTCTTGATGGTGCTACACTGTCAGATCCTAATTGCTAGTGTCAGACACTTGGCCCATTTATATAATACATCACCTTGCTCTGTAGTGTTAGTCTCATTTTGAGTCCTGGTTGTCAGAGCCATGGTAAATGCCTAATTCCAAGTTGCTTAGGAATGGGGGGATCAGGGTAGTCCATCCAATTCCACAATAAGGAAAGAGAATCTTGCCTCTCGCTGACTCACACATCAAGCCAGGAAGTTCAGTAGCTCAAAAAGGAAAAATATTTATCCAACACATATTGTGAAGGTGTGACGGAACACTTTCATCTTCTTTTCAGAAAGACTATTTCGCCAAATAACCTTCTGGAAGATCACTCCACATGTGAGCAAGTCATTTAATATCTCTGGCTTTACTTCCTCTATCTATAAGGCTAAGGGGCTTGGTCCAGAAGTATGTTAATATTTCATTACAATTCTGCAGTCTTATAGTTTCCTCTGCTACTTCTCACATATACACACAATCCAGAAAATAGGCATGTGTCCTGCTAAATTTCCTCGTGGGTGCTTAGCAGCATTTCTAGTTTAGCATTCCTAAACTGGAATCCTTACTTCTGGTCTCACATCTCTGGCCTAGTCCTTCTTTAACTACCTGATATCAGGAGAGTATAGCATCACCTATTTGATGGAGTAAGCCTATTGCCTGGTATTATTCTCCACTAGTTTCTTACGTACTGCATTCCAAACGTCACCCGGTCCTCAATACGGCACCCTGGAAATGTTACTTAATTTGATTACTTCTTTTCTTCTGTCATTGTCCTTTCCAAGTCCTCATCATGTCCACTCGATACTGCAGCACCAACCTCCCTTCTCATTGGTTGTAGCCCCTCATTTTAGTCCTCAGTCCGTGGTTCACACCACATCTGTAGTTATCATTTATTTTTAAAATGGAAGTTATCATGGGCCTGGGGAGTTGTCTCAGTGTGTAAAGTGCTTGTTGCACAAACATATAGGGCCTGAACTTGGGTCCCCAGAATTGACCTAGAAGCTGCATGTGGTGACACATGTAACTCCAGCACTGAGGGGCAGAAAGAAGTGGATCTTAGGGTGTGCTGACCAGCTAGTCTAGCTGAAATGGTGAGCTCCAGGTTTGGTGAGTGACTCTGTCTCGAAAAGTAATGTGGAGAGTGATGGAGGAAGTCACCTGATGTGGATGTCTGGCTTCCATATGCTCACACATGGAAGAGTATACCTGCAAACACACATGCAGCATACAGCACATACATGTATACACACACACACACACACACACACACACACACACGAAGTGATCATGTTCCTTTTCTGAATAAACTCCTCAATAGCTGCACATGAAACTAAACAGTACAGTATTTCTGGTATGTGTATGGTGTGATCCAGATATGAAGTGTCCTCAGAAGGGGCTCATCTGTTGAAGGGCTGGTACCTAGGCAGTGATATCACTGTGAACTGATTGAATCATGAAGATTAATCAATCCACTGGTGATTTCATACCTAGGAGTAGGGCCAAGGTGGAGGAAGTGGATCAGTGGGGGTGTTCTTTTGAAGGAGTGTCTTGTCCTTGGCTCCTTCTCTCTCTCTCTCTCTCTCTCTCTCTCTCTCTCTCTCTCTCTCTCTCTCTCTCGTTCCCAGATGCCATGTGCATTTGTTTCAGTGTATGTTTCCCACCACATTGCTTTACCTTAGGCCTCAAAACAATGGAGCTGCCCCACCCATGGACTTCAGCCTCTGAAACCATGAGTCAAAATAGACCTGTTCTCTTCTAAGTTGTCTGAATCAGATATTCCACCACAGTAGCAGAAACTGATTAGCATAGTCTGGCATCCCTCCTTGAGTGGGCCATGGCTTTTACCCTGTACTTATTATACAACAACCCCATCAAGCATTTGTCTATATACTATGCTTACTAAGCTTGTTGCCAGATCCACCCTGCCCAGTGACACTGAATGGCTCTTTCTCAGACTTCAGGCTCTAGTGAAAATGCCTTTTAATAGAGACCCCCATTAAATTTTTTCCTTCATACTGTGGGATGGTCCTTCTGTATGCTGTGAATATGTATTTCTCTCATTGGTTAATAATAAAGCTGTTTTGGCCTATGGAAAGGCAAGATAAGGTTAGGCAGTACAATCAAACTGAGGACTGGGATGAAGAAGGGCAGAGTTGAGAGATGGGAGTGAGCTGCCCAAGGAGCAAGATGCCAGAGGACCAGTAATCCATGGACCAAGTGGCAATAAGTAGATTACTAGAAATGGGTTAATTTCAATGTAAGCTAGTTAGTAATAAGCCTGAGCCCTTGGCCAACCATTTATAATTAATATAAGCCTCTATGTGGTAATTTGGGAAGTGCCTGACAGGTATTTGGGAACAGGTGGGCCAGAGAGGACCCTCAGTTTATACTTTCATAGTTTTTTAAAATTATATTTCTAAATGATGTTATCACCTAATGGTTTATTTATATCTTCTGTCACTTGAATGCAAATGTGTCAAACACAGCTCTTCACCACCACATATAGGGAACCTGACATAGTACCTTCCATGAAAAGTTTGCCATAGGTATTTGTGAAATACCTAAGCAAATTTGATAAGTAGTACTTTAATTAAATGTAGGAAGGAAAATAGATCATTTTTCTAATTACTCAAGTACTATAACTTAATTTAAAATCATTTATAAATACATAAATCATACAAAGGGAGAAAAGTCACTGTCTAAAGTATATTAAATGTTTAGTAATTGTCTTTCTGATTTCTCTGCCCTCGACACAGCCAAACTATAAAAAATACTCTAGTAGTGCACTATCTGAGTGTATATGTCATGTAATTTACTCAATTGATTGCAGTGTTGTTTTATTACAGTGTCATGTTCATTATCAATGTAGTCGGTAGCTGCTTTCTTATTGTTGAACATTAAGCCCTTCATACCTAGGTCCTTAATCTGTAAACTGTGATATGACTCCCCCATTCTTAGGGTTATTATGATTGAAAGAGGTTATTTAAAAAATATTTATTCAACTCTGTGTGTGTGTGTGTGTGTGTGTGTGTGTGTGTGTGTGTGTCACATGAAGGCAGGAGCCCTCAAAGGTCTGAAGAGGCATTGGGTACTCTGGAACCAGAGTTACATATGGAGGATTGTGAACCATCATTTGAGTTCTGGGAAGTGAACCTGATTCCTCCACAAGAGCAGAAAGTACTCTTAACCACTGAGCCATCTCTCCATCCTGAAAGAGATTTTGATGGATGTTAATTATTTAGTATATTCTCTATCAAATAGCTAGCACTGAATATAAATGAGATGATAATAATTATTAATAGTACTGACTTTTCCCACTCAGCCTATAAGACTAAAGAGAGGCATAAGCTTTGAATAAGTCAGTGACTGTAGGAAGCAGCTCTTGTGGAGACAGCATGCAACTTGAAGAATTTGTGCTTCTTTGTGATCCATGCTGAGATAAATTAGATGTAGAACCTAATTATTAATAAATAGCCCGAACCTTTGTAGTGCCAAATAAAATTCTAAACCGAGGAATGTGTCTTCACCAGTCTTAATTTCCCTAGCTTTGTATATATTTAATTTGTTCTTCATAGAGGGAAACCCTGTGGCTACTTTTACTGTAAGCTATCTATTGCTGTAGTATCTTCTACCCTTATTATTTTTCCTCCACAATACTTGTCTTCCTATAAATATAATTTATGTACTACTCTACACAAATAATGGAAGAACAGATACCGGCATATGTAAGGCATCACGGCATTCCTGACTTTATTCTCCTGTCCATGGGTAACGTGCATTGCTATTTCACAGGAGTCCTCTTTTAGCTTTCTTGTAGTGCTGGAGATTGGACCCAGGGCCTTGACACACTAGGCAAGCACTCCTTAACTGAGCTACACCCCTAATTCCTGGGAGTCACCTTGTTACCAGTGGGTCACGTGAGCCACTGCCACATAGTCTTACCTAGACTGATTCTTCCTTCCTTGGAGCGTCTCACCTGGAAGCTTCCAGTGTCATCTGAGGAGATTTCACATGTGTGGCAAACCCAGATTCCAGCTCCGATCAGAGTCTGGGAAATGTCTCACTAATGACACTGAGCTCATCCTTAATTACAAGTGTTCTTGGGAAGGGGATGTAATTTAGCTCCCTATTTATGACTTTCCCTGTGTTCTTAGGAAAAATACTGGGAAGATGGATTAGGAAAAGAATACCAATCTAATTTCATTTACAGAAGAATTTGTATATGGTCCATTTTTCAAACAAGAGCAAAGCAATTAGATATATGTTTTCCGAAGTGGTTTCCAGAGGGTTCTATCATGTGTCTTCTGGGACAAAACCTATCAAAAGCCATCAGTCACACCACTCACACTTAGCTCCAGTGCTCAGTAGCCACCTGTGCTGAGTAGCTACTCTATTGGATGCTTCTGTTACCATAGAAATATCCATCGGATATTGTTGTTACTGAAGAGTCATGGCTTAGGTGTTCCCATAAATAATTTGTTATTATTTTTACTTTTATTGAAAATAGATTTTTCATATAATATATTCTGATTACAGTTTCCTCTCCTCCAACCTCACTTCAACTCCCAACCTACCCAAGTCCACGTTCTTTCTTTCTTTCTCTCTTTCTCTCTCTCTCTCTCTAGAAAACAAACAGGCATCTAAAAGATAATAATAAAATAAAAACGAACTAAAATAGGAAAAAAAACCAAACAAGATAAAGAGCCAAAGAAAAATTACAAGAAACATATATATTTGGTGACACACATTCACACACAGAGACATCCCATAAAACCACAAAACCAGAAACCATAATATATACACAGAAGACCCATAAAGTAAAGAAGGAAGGAAGGAAAGTAGGAAAGAAGGAAGGAAGGAAGGAAGGAAGGAAGGAAGGAAGGAAGGAAGGAAAAGAGGAAGGAAGGGAGGGAGGAAGGCAGGGAGGGAGAGAGGGAGGGGGAAATACCCTAACAAATCATTATGGGACATAGAACCTCCAAACACACTGTTGAGTTCTTTTTGTGCCTGCCCTTAAAAGTGGTTTGTATACAAAAATGAGACTCTATTGGAGAAAATTAATTTTTCTGTAGCAAGCAATTATCAATTAGAGATATCTTCTGGGTTAGGGATGGGGTATGTGTCCACTTCTCTCAGCTCTGGGACCCCATCTGACTTAGATTTACTCATGCTCTGTGCATGCTGCCTCAGTCTCTGTGAGTTCACATGTGCATCAGTCCTGCTATCTTTAGAAGGCATTGATTCCTTGGTGTCCTCTGTAGCTAGAGTTTTCCCCAGTCCTGCCTGGCCCACAGTCAGGACAAATCTCTCTCACCCACCAGGCCTGCAGTTGCTCAAACCCAACCAAATAAACACACAGAGACTTATATTGCTTATAAACTGTATGGCCGTGGCAGGCCTCTTGCTAACTGTTCTTATATCTTAAATCAACCCATTTCTATTAATCTATAAGTTGCCATGTGGCTCGTGGCTTACCGGTATCTTAACATCTTCTCATGGCGGTGGCTGGCAGCATCTCTCTGCCTCAGCCTTCCACTTCCCAGCATTCTCTTCTCTGCTTGTCCCACCTATACTTCCTGCCTAGCTACTGGCCAATCAGCATTTTATTTATACAGAGCGATATCCACAGCAGTCCTGTATACTCTCTGGCTTTTATGCCTTTTCTACATCCTCTTCCTTAGAGTTCCCTTGGCCCTGAGGGGAAGAATTTGATGGAGGCATCCCACTTAGGACTGAGTGTTCAAGGTCTCTCACTCTCTGCACATTGTCCAGTTGTGGGTCTTTGTGTTTGTTCCCATTTACTGGAGGAGCTTCTCTGATGATGACTGAGCAAGACACTGATTGGTGAGTATAGCAGTCATTTGGGAGTTATTTTATTGCCTCGCTTGTTAGCAGAAGAGTAGTATTTGGTTTCCCCCTTGGTCCATGGCTTATCTAGCCTCAATTTCTTGGCCACCCAGCCAGTGTTGGAGATGGATTTCATCATGGGATAGGTTTTAAATCCAGTCAGATATTGGTTGGTTATTCCCACAAGCTTTGTGCAACTTTGCACCATCATAACTTGCATGCAGATCAGCATTGTAGACTAAAGGGTTTATAGCTGCGTTTGTGTTTATGTTTCTCCTCTGTCAGCATGCAGAGTGTCTTCCAGTGCCATCAACACTGGTCAGTAGGGGTGAAGGCTCTAAATGAGCACCCACTTGATATCCCCATGTTCAACGAGTTGTGTAGGTATTATCCTCAGCAATACAACCTTGCCATCAGTTTGTGGAGAACAGCTGATACCCTGGCAATAGCCTAGGTGGCTTGGGGGTTTCCATGAAGCCTCTTTGGTCAATAACTCAATTAGATATAGCTCATTTCCAGAACTGGAAATTTCATTTAGTGATGAGTGATGTCTAGTTGGGGCTATGTCTTACCCGTTATTTGGTGATTCCATTTTGATTTCGTTAATATATGTCTATATTTTAAGAAGTTTCTGTTATATTAGGTTTTCATATGACCCCTCAAATGGCCTTAGTTTTAGCTGTCCCTTCTGGTATTTCTTCTCTTACCCTCATCTTCCCTCCTTCTTTCAGTTTGATCCTCACATTTCAGCTGACCCGCCCCCCCAACCTCATCTACCCATAGCAATCTATTCTATTTCCCCTTCCCAGAGAGATCTATCCCTCCTCACTAGTCCCTTACTCTATACTTAACCCCTGTGGTTATATGGATCATAACTTGCTTATCTAACTCCATCTAACTGAGCAAATGGGTTACCTCATTCAGGATGATTTTTTTCCCTAGTTCTATCCCTTTACCTGCAAATTTTATTTTTCAAAAGAGCTGATTAATATCCCATTGTGTAAATGTACCACATTTTCTCTGTTCATTTTTCCATTGATGGACATTTAGGCAGTTTCCAATTTCTGGCTATTAGGAATAGACAGCAATGAACACGGTTGAGCAAGTTTCTGTGCAGTAGGATGTAGAGTTCTTTGAGTATGCACAAGTATTCCAAGGTTCCTGAGGAACCATCACTCTGATTTCCATAATGGCTTTTCAAGTTTTCACTCCCACCAGCAACGAGTGAATGTTCCCCTTACTCTACACCTTGCCAGCATGAGCTGTCATTTGCTTTATTGATCTTGGCCATTCTGACTGGAGTAAAAAGAATCTTGAAGTAGTTTTGAATCTTGAAGTAGTTTTACATTTCCTTGATGAGTAAGGATGTTGAATATTTCTTTAAATGTTTCTCAGATATTTGTGCTTCATCTTTTGAGAATTCTCTGTTTAGATCTGTACCCAATTGGGTTGTTTTCTTGATATCCACCTTTTGAGTTCTTTATATAGTTTAGAAATCAGACTTCTATTGGATGGGTAGTTGGTAAAAATATTCCTATTCTGTAGCATGCCATTTCACTCAAATGATGGTGTCCTTTGCCATACAGAAACTTTTCAATTTCATGAGACTCTATTTATTAATTGTTGTTATTAGTGCCTAT
>CABHPP010000809.1:26879-41484 GCA_902168425.1 Peromyscus attwateri | reverse complement strand
TGTGTGTGTGTGTGTGTGTGTGTGTGTGTGTGTGTGTGTGTCTCGTGTCCGTTCTCTCCCCCAACCACCCCCCTCCCTCCTCCCCTCTCCCGCCCACCCCAGAGACAGGGTTTCTCTGTGTAAATACCCCTAGCTGTCCTGGATCTCACTCTGTAGTCCAGGCTGGCCTCGAACTCACAGACATCTGCCTGCCTCTGCCTCCCGAGTGCTGGAATTAAAGGCGTGCGCCACCACCGCCTGGTGCCAAAGTTCTTTTTAAAGCCTCAAAGTTTAAGAAAGGACCGGGAGAATTTGGTGTAGCTCTGAACAAGGAGAATGACTTGAGAAAGACTTGGCAAACCAGAAATTCGGATATGGAGAAACACAAAACAAGAAGCCAAAAAAAAAAAAAAAAAAAAAAAAAGCAACCTCTCCTAAAATAAGTGATAGGTGTGTTAGAGTCAATGGCTAAATTCCCTTCTGTTCAAAGGCTAAACGACCGATTCAGACAAGGGTTCCTGGAAGCCGGGCTACTCTGGTCTGCAAAGAAACCCCGAGTGTCACTGGAAACAGGCGATAGGGGTCACCCTCACAGTCCCCGGGCTCCCCCGTCCTACGTACCTGCCTTTGCTGGCGCTCACCCTGTCGCTCCTGTGCACTGGGGACTCAGTCCCTACTGAGCCGCGCCGCTGCGCTTTTATTTCAGGGGCTGCGGGACCACGTGCGGCCGCGAGGGGAACCTGGGGGTTGTAGTTTTCACATCGGGCCCCCGCAGACGCCGTTCCACCGCTTGAATTCCGAGACTGGGTGTGGCCTGAGCCTGCGCCGCCCGGGAAGGCGAGGGCTGCTGCACCTCGTGAGCACCCAACTCACTACTCTTAGAGTTCTTCCTGTCCAGGACCTGCAAGAAAGGGCATTGGTGGCACTGCATGTGAGATTGGAGACCTTGAGTCACAAGCACCAAGAAGCATGGTGGCTGCTCAGCGGGCACTTGGCTCTCCCCAGGCTGATGTTGCTTCCCGACCCGGCACTCTCATAGAAAAAATGAGAAATGAGAGGATTTTAAGAGTGGGTTATTATAAACAGGGCGGTGGTGGCGCATGCCTTTAATCCCAGCACTTGGGAGGCAGAGACAGATGGATGTCTGTGAGTTCAAAGCCAGCCTGGTCTAAAGAGCGAGTTCTAGGACAGCCAGGACTGCACACAGAGAAACCCTGTCTCAAAAACAAAACAAAACAAACAAACAAAAGAGTGGATTACAGGCCATCTGTGGTTGTGCACGCTTTTACCCCAACACTAGGAGAGGCAGGCAGATCGCTGAGTTCAAGGCCAAAGTGGCCTGGTCTACAAGTTCCAGGACAGCCAGGACTATATAGACAGGGCAACCAGTCCTCTGGTTGTAAACCCTGGTTGAAAAAAAACAAGCAAAAAACAAAACAGAAAAGAATTAGGGGCTAGAGTGAAGAATTATGGCTCAGTGATTAAAAGGGCTGACTGCTCTTGGAGAAGACCAGGTTCAATCCTCGGCAGGCACACCCAGTTTCAATCTCTAGCATCCATATGGTGTCTCACACTGACTGTTAACTTCAGTTCTAGGGGATCCAATGCCTCCTGCCTACGCTCAGACACAAACATTAAAAAAAGAGAGTTAGCTGTAAACACAGACAGGAGCCTTTCTGCCCTGTTCTGGAGAACAATTGAAAGACTTTGGGAAGGAAAACAAGTATTTTTAATCAAAACACCTCTACATCTCTACTTTGGGGATCATCAAGTCTTTTTTAGAGTTTCCTGAAGCCGAATGTGGCCTTGAACTCTGTCTAGTAAATTTTAAACTCCCTATTCCCCTGCCTCCACCTATCTAATTCTGGGATTCCAGGGGTGTGCCGCTTCGGCTGGGATCATATCCAGGGCCTTGTGCATGCTAGAGCATGTACACCGACTGATGGAGCTACATTTCCCACCCATGCCTGGCTCTTCAAATCTTTGTAATTAATACCAGGCTCTTTGTTCAGAAATCAAGAGCACAGCTGTATACAAGTCCACAGATCTCTTGGTGATATGAATCGATCTCAATTTTCCACGAAAGGCCGTGGCTGATGCTTATTATTTCACTTAGGGAAAATATGTTTTCCAAACATCCTTCTCATTTGCAAAGTGCTTTGACTCCATTGTAGTTCCCTGCGTGTGTGCGTGCGTGCGTGTGTGCGAGCGTGGGGCTCCAGAGATTGTAACCAATCATCAAGCCCTCTGTCAAGCGCTTTCTTTGCCTGCACTATTCCGGCTATTTAACATTTAATTTATAAAACAAACCCATGTGGTGTGGACTTAAAAAGAAAACCTTAAAAAAACCCAATTTATTTATTTTATTTGTATGAGTGTCTTGTCTGCATGTATATGTATGTGCATCACCCATGTGCCTGGTACCCAAGGAAGTCAGAAGAGGGTGCCAGGTACTCTGGAACTGGAGTTACAGACGGTAGTTAGCTACCAGGGGAGTGTTGGGACTTGAACCCAGGTCCTCAGATACAGCAATGAGTCCTCCTAACCTCTGAGCCATTTCTCCAGGCCCTGTGCATACCTAATTTTTTTTGAGACAGTATCTCATAATATAGCTCGGGCTGGGATTAAAGGTGTGTGCTACCACATCCGGTTCTGTGTGTACTTTAAAAATAATGTATAGACTCTTGACGAAGAATCATCCCATTTTATGGCTCAGAAGCTGAGGCTGAAAGAGCTTAAGGAAGGTCAGATGTCACAGGAAATGTCGAGTAGTTGAGTTGTAATTTAATTTTATTGGTCTGGAAGCTTGTGGTCTTTTAGTCTCTCCCACTGAAGACTGAGTGTCAGGCCCAAGGCCTTTGTCTTAGTTAGGATTTGTACGGCTGTAATGAAACACCAGGACCAAAAGCAAGCTGGGGAGGAGAGGGTTTATCTGGCTTCTATCTCCACATTATATTCCAATGTTCATCTTGAAGGAAGTCAGGACAGGAACTCAAGCAAGGCAGGAACCCGGAGGCTGGAGCTGATGCAGAGGCCGTGGAGGGGTGCTGCTTACTGGCTTGCTCCTAATGGCTTGCTCAGCCTACTTCCTTATAGAACCCAGGACCACCAGCCCAGGGA
Source organism: Peromyscus attwateri (assembly GCA_902168425.1). Classification (NCBI taxonomy): domain Eukaryota; kingdom Metazoa; phylum Chordata; class Mammalia; order Rodentia; family Cricetidae; genus Peromyscus; species Peromyscus attwateri. The sequence goes on along the minus strand of CABHPP010000809.1, from coordinate 38,385 downwards.
TGGAATCACCCACCATGGGCTGGGCCCTCCCCCATCAACCACTAATTAGGAAAATGCCCTACAGCCAGATCTTAAGAAAGCATTTCTTCAATTAAGGCTCCTTCCTTTCAGGTAACTCAAGTCGACACAAGACGAGCCAGCACAGCCTTGTACATTGAGAGTTTTTGTTTTTTGTTTTTTGGTTATGTTTTTTTTTTTGTACAGGATCTCACAGTGTAGCTCTGGCTAGCCTAGGACTTGCTCTGTAGACCATGGTTGAACTCATAGAGCTCCACTGCCTCTGTCCTCTGAGTGCTGGGATGAAGGGTGTGTGCCACTACAACTGCCTGTTTGGTTTTTTTGAAAGGGTCATACATATATCCTGAGTTGGCCTCTGTCACAGGCATACGTGTGACACAATGACCAGTTTGAAGTGGTTCTCGGGGTGGAACTCAGGGCTTTGTACATGCCAGGCAAGTACTCTACAAGATGGCTCAGTGACAAAGGCACTTGCCTTTAGGCCTGACAGTTTGAGTTCAGTTCCCAGGACCCACATGGTGGAAGAAGAAAGTTGATCCTCATAATTTGTTCTTTGGCTTCCACATGCCCACAGTGACATACGTGATACACGGGGCTGGAGAGATGGCTCTGTGGTTAAGAGCACTCACTGACCGCTCTTTCAGAGGACCTAGGCTCCATTCCCAGCACCCACAGGTGACAACTTTTCCTAACTCCGCTACCAGGGTATGCAATGCCCTCTTCTGGCCTCTAGGGACACTGCATGCATATGGTGCACAGAAAATCCATACCCATAATAAAATAAAATAAAATAAAATAAAATAACATAAAATAAAATAAAATAAAATGTTTACACGTTTTAAACACACACACACACACACACACACACACACACACACACACACACACACACTCCAAATGCTACTGAGGATGTGTTAAGAGAAGGATGATCCTGGTGCAGCCATTGTGGAAATCAGTATGGAAGTTCCTCAGTAAACTAAATATGGAACACCAGACAGGTGTGGTGCTGCATGCCTCTAATGCCAGCACTTGGGAGGCAGAGGTAGGAGGATGAGTTCGAGGTCAGCCTAGGTTACATAAGACCTCGTTGCGCTTCCCCCTGTAAAGCAAGCGAACAAATAAAACCTACCATGTGATCCGATTGTACCAGTCCTGGGACTGTGCCACAGGGACACAGGCATATCCATGTGTACTGCTCAGCTCCTCACCGTAGCCAAGCCATGGACAAGGCTCTGATGTCAGCAGGTGCACGGGTAAAGAGAACACGATGCCTTTATTCAGCCATAGAGAAGAATGAAGTTGTGGCGCGTATGGGAAAATGGGTCGAACTGGAGAGCATCACGTTAAAAGAAATAAACCAGATTCACAAAAACACATTTCCTTTCATTTACAGAATCATATGTATATGTGTATGTGTATGTGTGTGTGTGTGTGTATGTGTATGTGTGTGTGTGTATGTGTATGTGTGTGTGTGTGTATGTGTATGTGTATGTGTGTGTATGTGTATGTGTATGTGTGTATGTGTATGTATATGTGTATGTGTATGTGTGTGCATGTGTATGTGTATGTGTGTGTGTGTGTGTGTGTGTGTGTTCTAGTATGTACACATATGTGTATGACATGGAGGTAGAAGGGGGCCATAGTGGGGAAAGAAGAGCTTCAGAGGGAGTGGAGGGGAAGGGAACAAGAGAAAGTAAGGACAAAGAAAATCATCTCTCACATGAGGAATCTAGATTTTATTTTGAATCTACATTTAATAATATAAAAAGGGAGAAAGGGACCAGTAGGGTTGGGGGTTATGGTGGTATGTGTGTATGGACCTATCAACAAAGTACAATGATATGTGTGCATGGGAAGGTATATGTGTGCATATATGATATAATTACCTTATACCCCATAAGAGGGATAATGCTCTTCCCAGAAGCCAAATGTAAAGCCCAGTGCCAGAGGCAGGACACCTCTGGAGTTGTCGGTTGCGGTGTGTACATGCTGGGTGAGCACTCACCAACTAATCACTCTGCCAGCAGAGCTCTATGCCCATGGTGTTTCCAAGAGCTGTCCATATTGGATGCCATACTTCATTCTTTTTTGTGGTTGATTAATATTCTACCATATGGATGCACCATATGGTGTCTATCCGTTTGTTAGTCCACGGATTTAGGTTGTTTCTATTTTGGTTACTATGGCTGTTGTGGCTGCTGATTTTAAGCCTCCTAGAATTTTGTGGACAACTTGTGAAGTTCTGGAGATACTTCTCAGATCATCACGCTGAGCTATCTCACTGACTTTGTGGTTTGTTTTTGAGACAGTGTCTTGTTGTACGGCCCTGGCTAGCCATCAACTTATAGGTAATTTAGCTTCTGTCTTAATTTTTTTTTCCAGACAGAGTTTCTCTGTGTAGCCTTGGCTGTCCTAGAACTCACTCTGTAGACCAGGCTGGCCTCAAACTTACAGAGATCCACCTGCCTCTGCCTCCCAAGTGCATGGATCAAAGGCGTGCGCCACCACTGCCTGGCTTAAATTTTTTTTCAAATGTGTCCATTTAATCTCTTATGTGTATGAGTGTTCTGCCTATATGTATGTATGGGCACCAGGTGTGTGCTTGGTTATGGCAGAGGTCAAAGGACAGCATCAGAGCTCTTGGAACTGGAGCGACAGATGATTGTGAACCATCACACCCAGGTCTTCTGTGAGAGGAGCAAGTGCTCTTAGTGGGTGAGCCATCTCTCCAAATGCCTTGCTTCTGCCTTCTGAGTGCTGTTGTATCTTTATTCAGTAGATTAGCTTATAGAATGCTGGCCTCTCCTTAGTTCCCCAGAGATCCCAAATTCTTGCCAAAGTTGGGGGTTTCTATGCACCCAGGAAGCTTTCCATCCCACTGACTTTTCGTCCTGATGCAAGAGGGCTCTTGTTCCACGTCGGGTGCTGCGTCCCTCCCCTAACAGCCAGCACCTTCTCTTCTGAGCACACCTCAGTGTGTTTGGTCTTTTCTGTTCATTGGGACACTTGAGTCCCTACCCTCTGTACGTGGTCGAACTGGTATGGATTGGTATGGAAAGCAGACTAGACGTGGCTAAGGGACCATGTGGCAGTCTGTGTTCCCAGGACAGCTGTCATCTTGGAGGGAGAAGGATGACTCCCTGTGAGGTGTTAACAGAACAAAAGGGTGGCTAAGTGGGAAAGCTAACAGCTTCTGAGGACTGTCACACCCAGAGCAAAAAGGAGAGTGCCTATCAGGGATTAGATCTGGAGAAACTTGCCTCACTGCTGTGCCTGTGACTTCTGATTCATTCACAACACCTTTTGGCATCTGTGACAACTGGTCACATACATTGCTTTGCGATAATCTAGTAGCAGGGAAAACCTTTGAAAACGCAGGCCTGATTTGAATGAACATCAGCATGGGAAACTATCAACATACCACTCACTGGTTGTTAGCAGAAGAGAAAGTTAATATTAATTTTGATTAGCAGGGTTCCTTTGATAATATTCAAGTAAACACAGAGACAAAAGTTTCTTTTGAAGAATGCTCAGTTTGCGCTAGCTATTGTGTGCATGAACATTGGGCTGGTGGGAAACACACGGTGAGTTACAGTCTATTTGCCGCAGCTTCTAAAAGCATCCTGGGTGCATGGAAACCCCCAACCTAGGCACTGGGTATTACCAACACTGTATTACAGAAACCTACCACTAGATGGCAATCTACCAGCAGAAATTGCTTTTTCTTTTACAGACTGCAAGTTTCTTGGAACTTTAGCAATCAATGAAAATATTAGGACTGGAGAGATGGCTTCGTGGTTAAAAGCACTGCTGCTCTTCCAGAGGATCCAGGTTCAATCCCTGGCACCCCCATGGCAGCTCACAAATCTGTCCGCTGCAGGTACCAGGCATGCACCTGGTGCACAGACATGCATGCAGACAAAATACCCACAGGAATAAAATAACATAAAACATTTCCCCCAAAGCACTGGTTCTCTGGGTTTTGAGCGTGAAGATGAGACAGATAATTCTGATGAGAATACAAGGGCTGAGGATATAGCTCAGTGGTAAGAGGACATCCCAGTGTGCCCAAAGCCGTGGCTGGGACCTCCAGGACAGCCCAAATAAAAATGCAACGGATGGAAGTTGTGCCTGGTGTGGTGACGAACACCCACAACCCCAGTGCTTGTGAGGTATAAGCAGGAGGAGCAAGAGTTCAAGGACATCAAGGTCCAGGTAAGCCTGGACTGTATGAGATCCTGTCTCAGAACAAAACACTTCAAACAGCATCCCCAGTGGTCCTGAGGCAGGAGATAATTGATGATCATGTTTTATGGGCCAGGAAGACTTCAAGGGCGAAGAAGCCTGCCACCGAACCTGATGACCCGAGTCCAATCCCCAGGACCCAAGGGGTGGAAGGAAGTAACCAACTCCCCCCCAAGTTGTCCTCTAACCCCTAAGTTCCATGGCGCGCACGCGCACGCACACACACACACACACACACACACACACACACACACACACACACTTGTAGTAAAAAGCTTGTTTTAATTTGTGTTTTCCTTTATGAGGTAGGGCACTGTGCGTCAGAGGTCATGAATCTGAAAGAGTAAGGGGGGGACATGGGAGGGCTTGGGGAGAGGAAAGGAAACAGGAAATGAACCATGAGAGATGCCATCCTTCATCATTTGCAGTAAAAGAAAAGACAGGAGGAAAACATTTTAGCTTTTCTACAAGGAATTTCATTTTATATGCCTCCGACAAAAGAAAGACTTTCTTGAGAATTGTATGACGTGGGTGAAATTTGAAGTGTAAGTCGCTCCTTCTATCTGGTCCTTGTTACCAGCTGAGTGCTAACTTTGCAGGATCGGAGGGTGCAGGCCTCCCCTAGGCCTTCAGGGAATGGAGTTGATCCTGTTTCTGCCCTTCTTCCCTATTCTTCAGCTACTGTCAGCCTGCAGCCAGTGGGCACACCCAGATCCCGGCTCTCAGAACCGTTGGCACTGCCTCCTGTGGCCAGGTCCATCTGGGCCTGTGGCAAGCTCCCAGAATATCCCAGAGTCTTCCTCCTTACCCCTGTGTTCCATTTCTCAGGTTAGACATCTTGCTATAGGCTGAATTGTGTTTCCTCTGAAAGGAAAGCCTAATTCAATATTTGACGTGTTTAAAGGTGGACCAGGAAGGCAGGGAAAAGCCAAACACAGAGCAGTATTTGTTTAGTCTTCCGGTCTGTGCTGAAGGGAAAATGCCAGGTGCCGGGATACGACTACATATGCATTGATATGTCTAGGAGGGCAACAGTAATGTTCGAAACACTCCACGTCAGCAAGTACCCGGATGCCGATCTGAGAGCGGGGTTTTCCGGAGGTCCTTGATACCTCTGCTTTGACCCTTTAATGGTGGTGGAGGGCTGCATTCCAGGGCTTGAAACAGCTGTGGGGAAGTACCAAGCTGTGTTAATCCCCTGTGGGGACCTGGGGGTCAGGGAGCAATCCGGTTTTTAACACTGTTTCTCTGGGAAAGGGGCCAGAGGCAGGATGTATGCTTTTGTTGTTGTTTTTTGTTTGTTTGTTTGTTTGTTTGTTTGAGACAGGGTTTTTCTTTGTAGCCTTGGCTGTCCTGGAACTTGCTTTGTAGGCTAGGCTGGTCTCAAACTCACAGAGATCCACCTACCTCTGTCTCCCAAATATTGGGATTAAAGGTACAGGCTACCACACCCAGCAGAATGTATATTTTAATACTGTTCGAAATATTTCTTGTGTATGTAGGCAGAATTTTATTTCATTCGGCTTAGGAGATATCTTTTTTTTTTTCCCCCAGAATTTAGTTCTGGTCTTTTCTTTCTGCTTACTTTACATGGGCCTACTCAGCCTGTCTCCAGCTTCCACTGGGCGCTTGAGCGCCTTTATTTCTCCAGGGATGGAGAGGCCTACCTGAACACTCTCTCCTCACTCGGTGCCCACAATTGTCTCGTTCTCTTGTTTATCTTGGGCCTCCTGTTTTTTCACTGCCTGACTTCAATTTCATTATTACCAGGGAAGAAGGCGTCACCCTACCTGAGCTCCTGACCAGAACCCGAGTGTTCTGTGCATGGAACCTCTGTGTCATTGGTTTTCTCTGTGCAGCCTGGGTGGGACCCACATGGCTCACACTGTGTTAGCTGGGCCTGGACCTGCCTAGGGCAGAACTTGGTTGTCTTGCAGCTCTTCCCGTTGGTTTATGTGTTAGGATCCTGTCCTCACTCCTGCACATGCACAGCTCGGGGTCTTGCGTCTTACATCATCGGGGACGCTGGCGACTACATACGAGTGGCGTGGTCACAAAATCTGCACCTTAAAAAGCTGGACGCAGGGGCTGGGGATTTAGCTCAGTGATAGAGCGCTTGCCTAGCAAGTGCAAGGCCCTGGGTTCGGTCCTCAGCTCCGAAGGAAAAAAAAAAAAGCTGGACGCAGATCCCACCCTCTCTCTCTGTTCCCTGCTCTGCTCTGCTCCCTCTCCCACTACCATCTTTCTCTCTCTCCAGACCTGCCCCCCCCCTTTCCCTCCTAATAAAGCCCAAAAAACCAACACAGGGTTCTGTCATGACCGTGACCTTTCCACGTGGTAAGCAGCGCCGCAAACAGCGCTGTTTATCATCCTTTCATTATGGCTGTACATCGAAAGCAGTCTGTTGTTCTTTTCCAGTTCTTCAACTCTGGGCTCTTGGTTGATGTCCCCTCCCACTGGGGGGGCAGTGACTCATTTCAGCCACTCTCAGCCCAGGTGTCTTTCTGTGCCAGTCAGCTCACCTCCTCTAAACCTCCTCTAAACCTGGGGAGAGAGGTGTAACATGAATTGCTAAACGGTCTTATTAATTAAAAAAAAAAAAATCCCAGAACCAGATATTGGGGTGAAAGCTGAAAGATCAGAGAAACAGAACAAGCCAGTCACATTCTTACCTCTTCGAAATCCTCAGCCTCAAGAGAGAGACTTCCTGTTATTCACGCCTTATATACTTTTCTGGGCCCTACCATCTTAAATCCTTCCTAGTGCTGGGATTAAAGGCGTGTGTGCTTCCCAAATACTTGGTAGCAATGGCATGAGATCTCAAGTGTTGGGATTAAAGGTGTTTAATCTGTTTCCAATGTAGCCTTGAACTCACAGAGATCTCTGTCTCCCGAGTGATAGGAATAAGGGTGTGTGCCATCACTGTCTGGCCTCTGTGTCTAATCTAGTGGCTGGCTCTGTCCTCTGACGCCCAGGTAAGTTTTATTGGGGTGCACAATATATTGGGGTGCACAATATATCACCACAGAGAGGAGCCCTGTCACCTGCATTCCTCCGTTTTCCACGTGCATTTCAAAGCAGCTAATGCATGTTCAACATCATTCTTCTACAGGTTACCTGTTGGGTCCAGGCGTAAGTCTACAGAGCTAGGGTGGGGAACCAAGGCTGGAGACAAACATCTCCTCACCAAGGATGCTCCTTCTCTTCACCCGAGACCACCATAAAATAGCTTCCAAGCAATCCCGTTCTCTTTGGGTCAAAGTGCACCTACAGTCAGGTCATCCCTTCCCTTAGATCTTATCCAGCAGAGTTGACTTGGTGGAAGGCAGAGCCGGCTCAAGTAGGAACCTGAATTCTATTCATAATGATCTCCTGTGTGGGAACTGTCTATTGGCTTCCATTAGCTTGAACCTTCCTGGAATATGAGCTTCTCGCTGCGTAGTGTTTATTTTTCTATCTGTAGCATGCAATACCCTGCCTGTGACATGCTGGCCTACATAACACTTCTGAAAGAATAAACAAACCCAGACAGCTGGCGTAGCTAGCAAAGGCAACAGGTAGTTTCATGAAAGGGAAACTCCACAGCATAGCAAAGGAAAGTGTTCTTAAGCAGGTCCTCTGTCTCACCAAAGAGCCTAAGAGGTCAGCTTAGACCCTTGGGGATGGGAAAGCCCCTCCATGAAAGCACTTCCTGGACAGGCTTCATTCTCCAGTCCTGAAAGAGTTACGTGTTGCACCATTGTCCTACTTGGTGGGTTTTATTGTGCACCGACCAGTTGGGAAAAAAAACAAAAAAAAACAAAAAAAAAAACAAGAACAAAAACACGAAAGGATGTGGTGTGGCAAAACATATTGATTGGAAAGGGGAAAGCAGGTGGCATTTGGGGACAGAACCTTTTTTGCATCATCCCAAGTCAGAGAAACATGGTAAATGGTAAAGGGTCAATTCACCTAAGTGTTTATAGCAGAGGTGAGAGTCAGGCTATGGCAGGGATTTGTGAGTTCTGGAGGTGGGGTGTTCCTTCTCCTGTTACTTTAGAAGAAACTCTGATGTCATGTGGCAGACCATTAAATAGAAACAACCTCAGCTGGGAAGAGAAATGAATTGCATAACTCTGTCTGACTTTCTTTTCTACCCCTACTGAGGGACGCACTTGTGAATCACAGCCAAGGCAGACACTGTTCAAGGGGTATGTGAGGCAAACAGAAGCATTAATTATACTTGTTATGTTTATAATAAGGCTTCACATTTACTTCAAGGCATTACTGTAGCAGAAATTGAGAAAAGTAGGAATACTCCAGCAGGCTACAGACACGCTGCAACAACACGAGTAATCACAGACACTGGAATCATTTCAGGATGAGGAGTCAGTGTCCCTTCAGAGGGACAAAGGAAAAGATTCAACAGCCAGCTGAAGACCACACAATGGATTTGAAGTCTCTCTAATTCCCAAGAACAATCTCTTTTCCTGTTCATGGCAGTACCTCCCCATCTGGAGAATGCTATACTGGAGAATCGTTGGATGGAACATATGTGTTGTCATACGTTTTGGTGTTCCTGTTCTGTATACATAGAAAAACAGAAACTAAATGACTAGTAAGCCCCAGGGCAGATGGGACAGACGGGCCAGGCTGGGGTGACAATGGTGCCCCCCTTGTTACCCAATTTCTCATTTGTTTTCTGAGTTTAGATAACTCAGCCTGTTTAAAGTCGACCAGAAAGTCAATCAATCAACCTTCCAACCTCCTCATCTCCCACCCACCAGGACGTATTGGAGGTCTGCTTGCTTGTGTTTGGCACAGCAGCTGTACCGTGGGGAACGGCAAAGCAGGGCCAGATGCGGACCCTGCCTGCCACCCTGTGCTTGTAATCCAGGCAGAGAGCTAGGACAAAAATACATGACACAGTTACAGAATCTGACAGAATGTAATAAAAGTGCTAAATTGTGTGGTACAGACAATTAGAGAACAAGACAGTATATAATAAAGTGCTAATTGTGTGGTACAGACAATAAGTATAATAGGAGTTCAGGGAAGGGATGGGTGAGTGTGGGCTGCAGTCTTCAGGGAAGGCTTCTCATCATGTCAGTGCTGCCGTGTTTACCCGGGGCATGATGGGAAATGGAATATGAAATAGAAGATGGATTAAGTTCAGGAGAATGATGCTGTGCTGGCATAGCTCTTCTCAAGAGAGGGCAGGAAGAGAGTCCTTTGAGACTTGGCATTCTCTAGGAAAAGAAAATCAAATATAGAGAAAGCTTATTTCTGTACTGGTTCTATATTAGTTATGCTACAGAAAAATTTCCACAGAAACTTAAAATCACATTTTATTTTATTTTTATTAAAAATAAAAAATATTTTATTATTTTTGGCATATGTGTGTATATATGTGTATATATATGTATATATGTGTGTTCATGTGTGTGTCCTGTATGTCTGGAAACAATTTAGGTTTTAAAATTGTAAAACGTGCAAGAATGTGGAGGTGAGAGGTCAAAGCTGGATGGTTTCCTCTATTGTTTTCCACCTTCTCTTTGCTTGTTCTTTTATTATTTTTGTGTTTAGGAGTGTTTTGCCTGCCTGTATGTCTGTGCACCACGTGGATGCCTGGTGTCCAGGGAGGCCAGAAGAGGATGTCAGATCTCCTGGAACTGGAGCTAGAGATGGCTGGAGCTTCCATGTGAGTTCTGGGAATCGAACCTGGGTCCTCTGGAAGAGCAGCCAGTGCTCTTAACTGCTGAGTCAATTCTCCAGCTCCCCCGTCTTAGTTTTTGAGCAGGGTCTTGCTGATTCAGCCATGTGGGCTGACCAGCGAGCCCAAAGGGTCCTCTCATCATCGCCTTGACAGTGCTGGGGGTAGCAAGCATGACAGCCATGTGTTTGGCTTTTTTTTTTTCCCCCCGGTGGCTGCTGGGAATCCAAATTCAGGTCCTCATGGTTGAGTGGCAAGCTCTTTACTGACAGAACCATCTCCCCAGTACCCCAAACAATATTTAACTTAACTTATTTATTAAAACCCTTTAACCACTGACTCATCTCCCCAGTCCCCCAAACAATATTTAACTTAACTTATTTATTAAAACCCTTTAACCACTGACTCATCTCCCCAGTCCCCCAAACAATATTTAACTTAACTTATTTATTAAAACCCTTTAACCACTGACTCATCTCTTCAGTCCCCCAAACAATATTTAACTTAATTTGTTTATTAAAACCCTTTAACCACTGACTCATCTCCCCAGTCCCCCATTCCAATTTTTAAATGTTTATTTTTTAAATATGCAGACTAGGTTAGCCTTAAATTCACAGAGATTTCCCTGCCTCTGCCTCCAAGTGCTAGGATTAAAGGTGCGCACCACCAGGCCAGATTTCAAACCATATTTTAAACTGAATAATGTCATGAATGTGGCAAAAAGTATCCTTGTTTAAAGTAGCCATGTTGCAAGCTTTTAATAAAATAAAAACTGCTTTTGCACCAATTTTTTTTTTTTTTTTTGAGACAGGGTTTCTTTGTGTAGTTTTGGTGCCTGTCCTGGATCTTGTTCTGTAGCTCAGGCTGGCCTTGAACTCACAGAGATCGACTGGCTCTGCCTCCCGAGTGCTGGGATCAAAGGCGTGCGCCACTACCTCCTGGCACACCAATGTTGTTTACTAATTTATCACTATAAATGATACTTCAAGGCAAATAGTAAGTACGTTCTTTTTATTCCTTGAAGCAGGTTTGGGGTAGGTACTTTCATATGGAACTGGTGGCACTAATAGACCTTTTGTTCAGGAACATAGACCTCAAATCATGACAAGGTATACAACCTTCAGCTTACCAGTTTTTACTTCAGGGAATTTGTCCAGAGGATGTAATAATTAACTTTCCTGTGATGATAATTGTCATGGTTAATAGAAATTGGAGACAACAGAAATGTCCCCAAATAAAGGACTCTTGAAATAAACTGACCCGAATTTATAGTGTACAGTGTATAATCACTAAATGTTACTAATAAATAATGGGGTCTGGGGATATGTTCAGTTGGCAGAGTGTTTGTCTAGACACAAGGGTCCCTGGGTTTGATCCCCAGCGGTACATACAACCTGATGTGACTACTCATGCCTGGAATATCAATTCTGGGGAGGTGGAGGTAGAAGAATCTAAGTTCAGGGTTGTCCCCAGGCTACCTAGGGGGTAAGAATTAATGAGGTAGACAAATGTTTACCATATATAAAGAAGTGAAGATGATTTCAAAATCTT
>CABHPP010000809.1:13306-26779 GCA_902168425.1 Peromyscus attwateri | reverse complement strand
TCTTCTCCTTCGAGACAAGGTTTCTTTATGTAGCTCTGACCGTCCTGGAACTCACTCTGTAGACCAGGCTGGCCTTGAACTCACAGAGATCTGTTTGCCTCTGCCTCCTGAATGCTAGGATTAAAGACATACGCCACTACCACCATGGCTGTTGTTTGGTTTTCATCTTATTTTTTTGTGTATGGGTGCTTTGTTGGCATGTATGTCTGTGTACCATATGCAGGGCCCACAGAGGCCAGAAGAGGGCATCAGATTCTGTGAGACTGGAGTTACAGATGGTTGTGAGCCACCATGTGGGTGCTGGGAATCAAACCGGGGTCCTCTGGAAGAGCAACCAGTGCTCTTAATCACAGAGTCATCTCTCTAGTACCTCATGGTTTACTTTGTATTAGAATATACCCCCAAATCTTTTGTGTCTCTAATTTATTTATTTTTACTTTTCAAAATTGGGGTGGTCTCAATTTGCCTTGCCATTCAGTGAGTGGCATTAGTGTGGGGTGTTCTGGAAGGAAGATTTCAGACTGAAGAGCTGGGTGGGTGAGAGCCAAAGACCCCATGGGTCCAATAAATTCTGAACCCAAGGCCGTCATGAGAGGCACCATTTCCTTCTCCTTTGAATTATACATTTTTCCTGTTAGTGGAAGGCTTGCCGTCTTTCCTTGAGTTCACATCCTTGTTGGAGCGGTTTGGGAGAAGAGCATCCTCTAAGGCTTGGACAACTTAGCAGCAGGGTGTGCCAGAGGGGGTGGGAAGTCCCCAGGATAGATCAGTTTTTGTTTGTTTTGGTTCTGGTTTGGGTTTTGGTTTTCGAGACAGAGTTTCTCTGTGTAGCTTTGGAGCCTTTCCTGAACTCATTCTGTAGCCCAGGCTGGCCTCTAACTCACAGAGATCCACCTGCCTATGCCTCCTGAGTGCTGGGATTAAAGGCATATGCCACCACGGCCAGAGATCAGTTTTTAAGACTTCTAGAATACTTTAAAAAAAAAAAATGAGATGTGCCTAAATCTCAAAGATTGTGACGTCTTTTTAATGTTTATCTTGGACAAATTGTTACCCTTAACTTAGAGACTATACAACCAGAAAAGAACTCTTCATAAGGTGAGGGAGATGGCACAGTTGGTGAAATGCTTTCCTTGCTCTTGTGATGACCTGAGTTCAGTCCCCAGAATCCACCAAACCCAGAACAACCCAGGTTGTCCTCTGGCCTTCCAATGCACATCCCCTAAGTCTCTTTATTAAGTGCTCTGCTATGAATTTACCATCAAGTCTCTCCTACATGGCCCCTGACTGATTCAGGAATGATAACGATATCTAATCACAAATAATAAAAAAATAAAAAGAAAGAAACTCTTCCTTGTGACATTCCGTCAAAGGCCTGAGTCTGAGATGGGGATCACCCCCACCTAGGCCCAGTTAGGCTCTGCCTAGAGTTGTGTGGAGGATGGGATTGTTGGAATAGGGGTGAGGGGTGCGGGTCAGAAAACATGTGTAGAGGACTTTGGAATTTTGGGCCCAGGGGATTTTCCATTTCTAAAATGAGAACAAAGCCGTCTTCTTTTCCAGGAACTTTATATAGTGCTGTCCTGAAAGGGGCCTTTCTCTGGACCATTGCAACACTAAACCACATTACTTTCTCATCCTATGACTGAACGTCTTCCATTTCCTAGATTTTGACTAATACAGTGTCTTAAAATACGCATGTTTTAACCCCTTCTAGTTGATACCTTTCTATTTCAGCCTGCTCATCTCACTTTTCGTTTTTACACTGGCTCAGTGAAAACACAACACAGCCCGTCTGAAGGCTTGAGTTCCGAGAACCCAGAGGTGATCGGTGAGACTTCACTTTAGTCAACGCGGGGGCATAGCTTACCTCTTCAAAATTAAGAGAAAAAAGTCAAGACAAGGTTTCTTGTAGCTCAGGCTGGCCTTGAACTCGCCATGTTGCTGAAGATGACAATGGCCTTCTGATCATGCTGTCTCCGTCTCCCAAGTGCTGGAATTGCAAGCATGTACTACCACGCCCAGATTTATCAGTGCTAGGGATTGAACCCAGGGCTTCCTTTTCTGTGTGCTGGGCTGAAAGGACCAGGCAGACCTCATAACAGGCTGCTCAGTCTTCTCTCAGAGATCAGGCCTTAATTTCAGTTTCCTGAGACTTGAACAAGCAGTTTCTTGGAGGGCCATGAACAAAAGACATAGTCCTTGCAGTAGCTCCCGTTCTGCACGTACTGACTGCTCAAGGTTCAGCCAGTTTTTTACTGTCTGGGACCCCTCACCAACTTAGAGCTATGTGCATGGGTCAAGGACAAAGCCTGGGCCACTGAGCAGCCCCCACAGTCAGTATGTGCTGGGCCAGCCAGTCTCCATGGCGGCTCAAGGACAAAGTCTGGGACTTGTCTAGGCCTGCCCCAAAATGGATAACTGTAACCCCCAACTGACCTTAGCCAATTAAAAGTTACTAACATGATTGCCAATCATGATTGCCATGAATAAACCAATCCTGAGTCTGTTCCTACGTAGTCTGTAGACCCTAAGCCTCCCTTGCTTTTAAAAACTCTGCCCCATTGCTACTCAGGGTCTCTCCTGCTCTGCTACTGTGTCAGACGGATGGACACAGTTAACTCGAAATAAAAGACTCTTGGCTTTTTCATCGGATTTGGTCTCTTGGTGGTCTTTGGGAGATTCTGGGTACAACAGGGCAAGCAGTCTCCTAACTGAGCTACCATCTCCAGCCCTTGCTTCCTTTATTTAAACTTTGAAAATTATTTTATTATTTAATATTTATTAGTATTTATATTTATATATAAAAAATAATATAAATATTTATATTATATAAATATATTATATTATTTACATAATATTATTATTTAATTATTTATTATTTAATAAAAATATAATTATTATTATGTGTATGGTGTATATGGTGTGTGTGTGTGTGTGTGTGTGAGTATGTATGTATGAGAGAGAGAGAGAGAGAGAGAGAGAGAGAGAGAGAGAGAGAGAGAGGTGTAGATCAGAAGACTACTTCAATGAGTTCTCTCCTTTCACCATAAGTTCTGGGGATAGAACTTGGGTCATCAGCAAGAACTTTCACCTCCTGAGTCATTTTGCCTATAATAAGAAATATAAGAAAATACCTATAGAAAAATCCTTTTGGAGGTTGGAGTTGTAATTCAGTGGTAGAGCGCTTGCCCAGTACATGTGGCCTCCAGGTCACTACTATCATGGGAAAACTTCCTTTGCTGAGATGGGCAGCAAGGATGCTCACAAGGACATCCTGGACATTCCTCTGTCTTCTGACTAATCTGTGAGGAATAACCCCTCTGCGCTCCAGCATTTTTATGGAGTGACATAACACATTGCTCAGCTGGAGAACGAAGGGCTTATATAACGTGATTAAGAACTTCTGAGAACATGGCAGACTAGCTCACAGGAGAAGTCTTTTACTGTGACCACCCTGAGGAGCTTGACAAAATGTGGCAGCAATTTCAAGTGTTCATACAGAACCGCTGTAGACAAAAGCAAGGAGAGCATTCTCCTGGAGGTAGGCAGGAAACTCCAAGGTGTGTCAAGGAGGCCGCTGCTGCGGGGTGTGTTGATAAGTCCTTGGATCTAGAGGCAGGAGGCCACATAGGGGCAGGACAGTTAGCCTCGGGCTGATGGTAGTCAAGGTACTGCAACTTAGCAACAAAAAACACAGTCGTGGTTTGAACGTGAACCGGCCCACTTACTCACATGTACGTGGTCTCCAGTTGGTGATGCTGCTCTGGAAGGTTGGGGAACCTTCAGGAGGTAAAGCATCCCTGGAGGAAATGGGTCACCGAGAGATTGGCCCTGAGGCTTTATAGCCTAGCTCCACTTCCTGTCCACTCTCTGCTTTTGGAGTCTGATGTAATGTGACTAGTGGCTTCCTGCTCTCTGCGCCATGTTTCTCCAGTTGTTTCTGTGTGTTTCCCACCATGACAGACGGATTCCTGAACCGGAAGCCAGAATAAACCTCTCGTCAGGCATTTGATCACAGCACTGAATAAGTAATTAATACATCAGTTAAATCTGAATTTCAGAGCAACAGCATAACACTTTTTGGTGTAAATGAATGTTGTGCCATTTATTTGAAATTTAAATTTAATTAAGTATCTTTTTTTTTTTTTCTTTCAAGACAGGGTTTCTCTGTGTATCCCTGGCTGTCCCTAACTCACTCTGTAGAACAGGCTGACCTCAAACTCAGAGATCCACCTGTCTCTGCCTCCCGAGTCCTGAGATGAAAGGCGTGTGCCACCACTGCCTGACAGATATCCTATTTTTTTTCTTTCTTTCTTTTTTAAAATTTTATTTATTTATTCTTTTAAGACAGGCTCTCACTATTTATTGTTGGCTGGCTATATATACTGTGCTGGACTGGCTGGAACTCACAAAAATCTGCTTGTCTCTGTCCCTTGAGTGCTGGAATTAAAGGCATGGACCACCACAGCCTGGTGATATATATTATGAGTCTCATGCTTTGGAACTCACTACGGAGAGTAGTCTGACCTCAAGTTTATACAGATCTTTGTGTTTCTGCCTCCTGAGTCTCCTGAGTGCCAGGATCAAAGGCATACAGCACCACACTGGGCTTTGTCCTGTGTTTTGTCTGGTCACTAACTGGAGCCTGGTAGGCGTGCCTCAGCTGTGAAGAAGGGACCAGGGAATAGACAATTCTGGAAAAGCGGCAAGAAGCATAGCCTGTTCCGGGGTTGCGGGTTGGGATATGTAACTGTCCCCTAGGCTTTACCATGAGTAAATATGGTAGATGTGGAAGTATATATAAGTACCTGGGAGATACAAAGTCTCCATCGGAGACTTTATCATAAAAACAGGTCCTGGGGCTGGAGAAACGGCTTAGTGGCTAAGAACACTTGCTGCTCTTCTAAAGGACCAGAGTTTGTTTCCCAGCACCCACATTGGGCGGCCCACACCACCTGTAACTCCAGCTCCAGGGGATCTGAAATCCTCTCTGGCTTCTTAAGGCACCCCTACACATGTGGCATTCACACACACACACACACACACACACACACACACACACACACACACACGAACACGCGCACGCACACATGGCAGGGCATGGTGACACATGCCTTTAATCCCGGCACTTGGGAGGTAGAAGTAGAAGGATCTCCATGAGTTTGAGGCTAATATACATAGTGAGCTCCAGGACACCCAGGGCTACATTGACAGACAATTGTCTTAAACAACAAAAACAAAAAGCATATGCAGCTGGGCAGTGGTGGCACACGCCTTTAATCCCAGCACTCAGGGAGGCAGAGGCAGGCGGATCTCTGTGAGTTTGAGGCCAGCCTGGTCTACAGAGTGAGTTCCAGGACAGCCAGAGCTACACAGAGAAACCTTGTCTCAAAAAATCAAACAACAACAAGAAACCAAAAACCATATGCATACACATATAAATCAATAATAATAATAATAATAATAATAGTGATAATAATAATAAATATTGATAAAAATAGCCAAGCAACCAAGTTCAAAGGCTGGGCATGGTGATGCATGCCATAATCACAGCATTTGGGAGGCAGAGGCATCTACATAGTAAATTTCAGGCCAGAAAAAAACTCATTGGACCCAAGACCTTTGACCTTTGAATCAGAAGCAAAGAAACTTCTATATTGGTGCACTTCTACAGCTTAAGCACACCGTTATCTACTGGGACAACCGGCTCTGCTAAAGATAAACTCTCTTTTTTTCTTTGCTTTTCAAGACAGGGTTTCTCTGTGTAACAGCTCTGGCTGTCCTGGAACTCGCTTTGTAGACCAGGCTGGGCTTGAACTCATAAAGAGCCACCTGCCTCTGCCTCCCAAGTGCTGGGATTAAGGGTATGTGCCACAACACAGGATCTAGTCCTATTTAATTTTAAAAATACCATTCACACTAACTTTTATTATTATAATTTGCAACTATGATACAAAACTATAAGTACATCAAATCAACCCTATAGAAAGCTGAGTGAAGCTATGAGAATTCGACGCTAACCTTTATTAGTGTATTTCAATTGTATGAAGTAGTGGGTTTTATGGTGATCTTTTCATACATATAATATTCTATGATTATGATTCACCCCCTCTATTACCTACCTCTCTGTCTCTTCCCTCCCTCCCTTCATTTATCTTCTCTTTCACTCCCTCTTCACCCCCTCTCTTCTTCTCCTTTTTTTTTTTTTTCTGATTTGAGAAAATGTCTTACTACATCGCCCCGGCTGGCCTCAAACTTGTGGCTATCTTCTTGCCTCTGCTGCTGAAGTGCTGAGGTACAGCTGTGTCACCAAACCCATTTTTCTATATTATTTTTCAGTTAATATAGAAATTAATGAGATTCATTTTGACTTTTAAATAACTGTATTATCACTATTATTATTAGTTTGTGTGTGTGTGTGTGTGTGTGTGTGTGTGTGTGTGCATACGTCACAGTGCATGCGTGGAGGCCAGAGGACCGCTTTCAGGAGTGGGTTCTCCCCATCTCCCATGGGTTCTCCTCATCTCCCATGGGTTCCCAGGGTAAATCTCAGAGCTCAGGCTGCCAGGCTTCCACAGCCAATGCTTTCACCACATAAGCTATCTGGTCAACCTTCATTAGGACATTTTGCATGTTTGTTGTTGTATTTCCCTCATATTTATCCCCATTACCCTTCCTGTCCCTCCTCCTCATCCCTTGCTTTCCCCTCCTCTGCGACAAATAGCCCTCCTGCTGCTCTCATGTCACACGTACAGACTCTGAATATGAGGGGGAAACGTGCTTTTTAGTCCTCCCCCAATACTATTTTCTTATATTCCCACAATTCCCCTTTCCTAACCTCCCTTCTTTCCCCCATCTCCAGGACCCTTTCTTCTTCCCTGTTAGTCTTCTTCTACTCACATATCTTACCCCAAACTTTTGGAAACAAATTTTAATTAATTAGGTAATTGGAGACAAATTCTCATATATCCCAGGCTGGTCTTGAACTCTCTATGTAGCAAGTGAGGATGGTCTGGAAGTTCTGGTCTTCCTGCTTCTACGTTCCGAGTACTGGGATTACAGCTGTGCACACTCATGCTCCGTTTACATGGTGCTGAGGCCCAAAGCCAGGCTTTGTGCATGCTAGGCAAGTGCTCCACCACCAATTGGACCACATCTCCAATGCTGGGACATTAACTTCATTTAAAGCTTTTTGTCTTTGTTTTTTTTTTTTTTTTTTTTGAGACAGAGTTTCTCTATGTAACCCTGGCTGACCTGGAACTCATTCTGTAGACCAGGCTGGCCTCGAACTCAGAGATCCATCCACCTGCCTCTGCCTCCCGAGTGCTGGGATTAAAGGTGTGTGTCACTACGACCCAGCAAAGTAGAACACCAAGTTGGGAAGGGTGGCTGGAGAGATGGCTCAGCGGTTAAGAGCACTAGCTGCTCTTGAAGAGGACCTGAGGTTCCCAGTGTCCATTCCAGGCTGCTCACAACCACTTATAGTTCCAGTTCCAAAGGATCTCATGCCTCTGGCTGGCATCTGTGGGCATCCACACTCATGTGCACATACTCACACATAGCCACAAACATACAGTTAAAAATAAATCTTAAAAAGAAACGTATGGGCCGGGTGGTGGTGGCGCATGCCTTTAATCCCAGCACTCAGGAGGCAGAGGCAGGCGGATCTCTGTGAGTTCGAGGCCAGCCTGGTCTCCCAAGCGAGTTCCAGGAAAGGCGCAAAGCTACACAGAGAAACCCTGTCTCGAAAAACCAAAAAAATAAAAAAAAAAAAAAGAAACGTATGGGACACAATAAATGATAATGCTCTTTCTTTGTATAATATTCTGGAACCTAAATATGCTTAAAATGTCTCAAAATATATAAAGCAAAATGTGATGGTACTATGAGGACACATGGCATCATGGGAGGCACATCAAATTATAAATCAGAAAATTCAGGTTATGGTTTCTGTTTTGACACTTTGTCATGCAGACCTTATGATTAGACTATATACTTCCAGAATTTACTCTAATTTAAAAACAAAAAGCTCAATCCCAACTCATTACTTTTATGGCTTATGATATACTCTTTGCAGCTTAAAATGTAAGCTTTGGATTATGAGAGTTCAAGTTCAAATCTGTGCTCTGTGATTGGCTACCTTTATGATCTTGAGCAAATTAACCTCTCAAAACATCAGCTTCTACATCTGCAAAATAGAAAATACATTTATATTAGTCAGGGTTTTGGACAAAGCAACAAAAGCCAATTTGTAAATAAGTAGAAAGGCTGTTTAAAAAAAAATATTGGGTGGATCAGAGAATTGTTGAATAGGCTGGAAATTTAGCCTGAGAGCAAGTCTGGAGGAAAAAAGACCCCAAACTAAACCAAGCTATAGATCTAATGGAAGACTTTTGCTGCCCTAACCTGCAACTTCTAAGTCAGAAGTACACAACTGTAATCCCTGACAAACACCCCCATGCAAAGCCAAACACGTCTGCCTCTTCTTCATCAGCAAAGATGGAAAGTCTGTACAGAGTTTTTTTTTTCTCAGTTAGAATCTTATACAGATATCCTTAACTGGTAGCAACTAATTCATGTGTCCAAATGCTATCTGCAAGAGAGCCCAGAAATTAGCATTCTGACTCTTAGCTTAGTGATAACTGATAATTTAGAAATTTATCCAAATATAAGAGAGGAGAACCCAAAGATGATAGGCTGCCATGAAAAGGGATAAACACCCACAATGATAACAAGAAGAATGGCAGCAAAATCTACTATTCAGAATTCAAGCCTTCCTATTTGTGGAATCCACCATCTTGTAAGTCTTGCTAGACAGGGCATCTTTATGCCACAGAAGTTTAAAAAAAAAAAAAAAAGACTAGATACAGATTCAGTTAAAATCTTCCCAGCCAGCATATGGATGTGAAAGGTAAGGCCACATAATAGATGTTCCTGTCCTGAGGCTCATGGATCTCTGGATGATGTAAGCAAACAGGCAGTTTGACAGTCATTTTAGGAATATTGATGTGTATAATGGTCAGGGTGCAGGTCCAATCGCACTAATGACGATGGTACCTAGAGTCCAGTATCTCTTGTTAGCTTAATGAACATCATTTTCCTTGCTTAAAATGGGTGCTCTTTATCTTTCAAGGATGTGTGTGTGTGTGTGTGTGTGTGTGTGTGTGTATTAAATGAGAATAGCATACAAAAATGGCTTCTGGGAAACACCCAACCCTCTGCACACACAATTCATTACTCTCTTCTCCTAGAACAAGTACTAGCCTTGGGAATATTGCATAATGTTGGGAGTTCCAGAAGAAAAGGAACAATCCACTTCAACTATAAGAGAACAGATACAGCGTGGAGGAGATGCATCCATTTGGCCACCCTGTAGTGAAAGGTTATAAATGCAGCCTTGCATTTGTTCACTGGGGTAAATGACAGCCAACAACACATTTTTATTCCGTCCACATCACCTGTTTGGACAAGTTGATTGCTCTGCTCTTATTATGCTTAGTGCACAATTGAGATGCTTGAATTTCAGCTGCAATAAAACTTTTGAATACATTCATTTGAGGATCCAGATAAGGCTGAGTCAAAATTCTTTGGCATATTACAGTTTCTCTCAGTTTTAAAAAAAAAAAAGCTCAAGACATTTCACTGCCAGATCCGTATGTGGCAGGAATGTGCAGCTGATGCACCAGAGCCTTGGGTTTTATTTTTTACTTTTTCTTTATCCTCATGGTCTCCCATCTCTGAACTGTTTCCTATGTAGTATTTATGTGTGGCCGCTGCTTCCTTTTAGTAGCATTAGAGTAGAGTGTGGTGGTGGGAGGGATCCTCAGACCTCTAGGGCTTGGTCACCAGTGTGCTGGTAAACCACGATGGGAGAGGAAATGAGACATTTTGATTGAGAGCATTTGACAATTAGTATGGTGTCGAGACTGCGACCGTGGTCAGTTTTGAGTCACCAAATGGGGTCGTTGAGCTTGGAGTGGGGAAGAGACATGTCCAGTTGACCCACTGTGGGTTCAGCATTGCTTGCGGTGGATATACCATTTGCACCTTTTTGTGGAATGCATTGTTATTAGCATATGTTAATTTTGCAGGATAATGGCTGGGATGATTACTACATGTCAGGGACTGTCCTATTCTACGTAGTCTCCATATATCAACCCATTTAATTTTCCCAAGACCCTGTAACATTGATAGAACTGCCCCCAGTATAGGCACCCACGTCATGGAGCACTTAAACAACATAGGCAGCGTCACTCAGCCTGGGAAAAAGCTGAGATTCCGTCCTAACCACTAACCTCTGCACTTTGCGACTCTGACCTAAAGAGATTATGTAAGGGTGGAGGGGGGGGGTAGCTATGGGGGTCTTCCAGGCTGAAGCAACAAGGAAGGCAAAGGCCCAAAGACATGAGAAAACATGTGCTTGTAATTTCCTGGTTTGATCTTCAGAAGGAGGACAACACAGGGACATTGATCATAGAAGCATGTTTCCCCTCCCATCACAGTTTTTTTTTTCTCCCAAGAGAATATTTAGGAAGTGATGAATCAGCTCAAATTCTTATAAGTGTAGTGTTTCCAAATGGCCGCTGTCCAACCAGTCTTCCTGCTCAATTGT
This sequence comes from Peromyscus attwateri, assembly GCA_902168425.1. Taxonomy (NCBI): domain Eukaryota; kingdom Metazoa; phylum Chordata; class Mammalia; order Rodentia; family Cricetidae; genus Peromyscus; species Peromyscus attwateri. The sequence continues at coordinate 16,164 of CABHPP010000809.1, read as the reverse complement.
TGGCTGAGGGCTGCCTACTTTAAAGACATCCCCAGAAGAAAGGCTGCGGATCCTCTGATTAATCGGAATTCATGGAATTCATTTCACTGAATGCTGTCGGAGGCCAAAGTTCTAAGATAGATTTCAACGGAAAGGAGCATTTCCAGAAGACAGTTATTCGGCATAACCACACCGGGAGTTCCCGATCAGGGTTCAAGTTCTTGCCATTTCCTGTTATCTGCTGGTCACCCACTGGGATCGTGTTTATGATCACATGGTGTTTCTCTTCCTGACTACTGCCTTGGGGTATATGACAGGCATGAAAATGTATGCAAAAAAAAAATGCAGTAACAAAACCAAACTATGGCAGAATTCAGCCCAGAATAGCACCAAAATGGAGGATCATGTAGTCATCTACATTTCTTGCATACTTTTCTGTGCTTGCGGAACCAGAGGGCTATTCATTCACTCATCAACATTTTCCAAGTGCCCACTATAATAAAGGTGGTAACATCATTCACATTTAATAAAGAGTTTACTGTATGGCAGGCACTGTGCTAAGCATCCATGAATAGTCACAGATGAAAAGTCACAGCCGAATAGTCACAGTCCTTACCATGACCCTATGATATATGAATGACAGAGTCCCCAGGTGAGAAAATAGACCAGCAAGGAAACTTGCCCAGAGAGCCCGAGTTCCATCCTGGGCAGTCTTCATTTAAGATCTGTGTTCCAGCTGTGTGTCCAGTCGCTATGAAGGAGACATAGGTAGGGTGCCAATAGCAAACTGCAGTGGAGTCAGCATGAAGCAGGCATAGAGCACCATCCCTCAGCCTTGCGCTACTGAAGCCTGTGGCAGGTATAATGCTTACTGAGAGGTTCCCCCTGGGACCACACCAGCCATACCATCACCCACCCCTTTCACTTGCACACTGCCCCAGGAGGTAGACTAGAACGCACAAGGTCATGTTGCTAGAGAAATGACTTTGAATCAGTACTAACCTATGGATGACTTAATACTTTGCACATTTTGAACACAAAGGTGACTAAGAAATATATTTTTGTTTCTATCCATCAACTTAATTTTGGTTCTGGATACCCAGATGTTAGGGCTGGCAGGAAACTGAGCCCCAATCTTCTAAATGCACCACTAACTTGGGCCAAGATTGGAGTCTTTCACACACAGGCCAATGTGCCATTCTGGACAGTGAATTACTCTGACTCCCCTGGTTGTATTTTGCCCCAGGGTCTCTTTGGCTCTTGGAGGCCAGGGCTAGAATCTAGCTTTCCCAGGTGGTGCGAGGCCTTCTCTTTCACGGCATTATATGCCTGTCCTTTTCCCTAGCTAGGTCCTTCTGTTCCCCAACAGAACCTCCTCATTTTCCCCTTCCATACTCTCTTCTCACCAAACCCTATTCTCTTCAGTGGGTTTTGCTTTGGGGGAAAAGAAATCCCCAAAGAAAAGCAATTGTCTCTGTTTTCTTCTGCAAACCTCTTACAAATCGAGAAGGTGAGAGTCTGAATTAGGGGGTGAAGGCAGTAACCACAGTAGTAACTGGTCACTAGAGCAGCGTCCCTGAAAACATGTTCTTCATCTCTCTTCCCTCCCATTCTCTCTCTCCCCACATCCTTCCCCACTCCCTCCTGGCTTTTTTTTTTAAATCATTACTCTTTGGGGGCCCACCACTCAGCTCCCAAATAATCACAGAGAGACTTATTCTTTCTCATGAATTCCTGACCTTAGCTTGGCTTGTTTCTAGCCAGCTTTTCTTAACTCAGATTATCCCCTCTACCTTTTGCCTCCAGGCTTTTGCCTTTCTCTATTTCTGTATATCTTTCCTCTCCTTCTTATTCTGTGTGACTGTGTGGCTGTGTGGCTGAGTGGCTGGCCCCTGGCATCCTCATCTCCTCCTTTTCTCGCTCCTCCCTCTATTTATCCTCTCTGCCTGGCAGCCCCGCCTATCCCTCTCCTGCCTAGCTATTGGCTGTTCAGATCTTTATTAAACCAATCAGGTGTTTTAGACAGGCAAAGTAACACAGCTTCATAGAGTTAAACAAATGCAACATAAAAGAATGCAGCACATCTTTGCATCATTAAACAAATGTTCCATGGCCTAAACAAATGTAACACATCTTCAACTAATATTCCACAACATCCTCCCTTTTTTCTTGCTCTCTCTTCTCATTCTCCTCTTTCTTCTCTTCCTTCTAAAAAATACAAGTACCCTGTTTTTAAATATGAAAGATGATATTGAGGGCCAGCAAGCTAGTTTGTGGGTAAAGGTGTTTGTCACAGGATCATGTAAGCCTGATAATCTGAGTTCAATGTCTGGCATCTACATAAAGGTGGAAGGAGAAAACTCTGTCTCAAGGGAATAAAATACAGAGATGGAGGAAGATACTGACATCCTCCCCTAGCCTTACACCACACACACACACACACACACACACACACACACACACACACCATCATAAAACAAACATACCTTGTACACACATACACACATGTGTGTACACACAAGAAAGTTGGTTTGGGGGTAGAGAGATGGCTGAACTGTTAAGAACACTTGCTCTTGCAGAGAACCTGGGTTAGATTCCCAGTAGCCACATGAAGGCTCACACGCATCGGTACCTCCAGTTCCAGATGATCTAACATACTCTTCTGCCTTCTGAGGGCACTGCACATACGGGGTGCACAGACATGCATGCAGAGAAAACATCTACATATAAAATAAAAATAAGTACAAAATTTTAATATAAGGAGAAAGTTTGATGCCAGGTGTAGTAGCACAGGTCTTTAATCCCAGCACTCAGGAGGCAGAGGCAGGCGAATCTCTGTGAGTTCGAGGCCAGCCTGGCCTACAGAGTTAGTTCCAGGA
>CABHPP010000809.1:0-10703 GCA_902168425.1 Peromyscus attwateri | reverse complement strand
GTAACACAGCTTCATAGAGTTAAACAAATGCAACATAAAAGAATGCAGCACATCTTTGCATCATTAAACAAATGTTCCATGGCCTAAACAAATGTAACACATCTTCAACTAATATTCCACAACATCCTCCCTTTTTTCTTGCTCTCTCTTCTCATTCTCCTCTTTCTTCTCTTCCTTCTAAAAAATACAAGTACCCTGTTTTTAAATATGAAAGATGATATTGAGGGCCAGCAAGCTAGTTTGTGGGTAAAGGTGTTTGTCACAGGATCATGTAAGCCTGATAATCTGAGTTCAATGTCTGGCATCTACATAAAGGTGGAAGGAGAAAACTCTGTCTCAAGGGAATAAAATACAGAGATGGAGGAAGATACTGACATCCTCCCCTAGCCTTACACCACACACACACACACACACACACACACACACACACACACACACACCATCATAAAACAAACATACCTTGTACACACATACACACATGTGTGTACACACAAGAAAGTTGGTTTGGGGGTAGAGAGATGGCTGAACTGTTAAGAACACTTGCTCTTGCAGAGAACCTGGGTTAGATTCCCAGTAGCCACATGAAGGCTCACACGCATCGGTACCTCCAGTTCCAGATGATCTAACATACTCTTCTGCCTTCTGAGGGCACTGCACATACGGGGTGCACAGACATGCATGCAGAGAAAACATCTACATATAAAATAAAAATAAGTACAAAATTTTAATATAAGGAGAAAGTTTGATGCCAGGTGTAGTAGCACAGGTCTTTAATCCCAGCACTCAGGAGGCAGAGGCAGGCGAATCTCTGTGAGTTCGAGGCCAGCCTGGCCTACAGAGTTAGTTCCAGGATAGCCAGGGCTGTTACGTAGAGAAACCCCTGCCCAAAAAAACCAAACCAAAAAAAAAAAAAAAAAAGAATGAATAAATCTAGAAGTGTAATACTCAGCTCTTTATTAAAAGCTGTCCTTTCCAGAACACTCAATTTTAGGCTTCTGCTCTATCTAGCCAGAGGCGACTTTTCTCATCTCCCTTCTTTTGGCTTACATACAAAAACTGGCCCAGCTCTGCAGGCCTAAGATAGAAGGAACCTTCATCCTTGAAACACTGGTGGAAGATAAGATGCCCATGGACCAGGAGCATCCACTTCATGTTACTGCTTGAGCAAGACGTAAACTCATGTATTTCAGCTCTTATATAGTTAGGGTGGCTTCGTCTTATCAGGCCCAGGGGACAGTGGCTCACCACAGCCAAGCAAGTCCCTCATGTAATTACAAGTTGTAATCACCATGGGACACATTTTAAGTTGGCAGTCTTTTGGTCTTGCAGAAATGAAAATAGTAAAAATTTGAGGAAGTATCACAAATTTAGATCACCATTAATTATGGAAAAAACCAACTAGCCTTACTGGTAATCTAAGGGGCATTTCCAAAAGCATGGAGATGGTGAATAGTATCGGAAAACACGAATGTAATGCAGCAAGATGGAACATTCATTTGGCTCTCAATTTGCTTGCATTTGCAATGACTTTCACATTCTCAGAGTTAAGCTGAAATGATCCTCTTTCAAGGTCCATGGATTTTTTAGGATTCAAGTGTCTTTGAGATACCTTTGCCAATGAAATGAGAGTTCGCTACATCCCCGCTTCTTTCCTCCCTAGGTTTACATGAGACTCAGAAAGCCTCCCTTTGAGCCCTTGACTTTGAGAAGGTATAGCATGCAGCATCAAAGCAGTGTTATTGAAAGTGGAGACAAGTAGATTATGGTTAAAGTTAACTTGCAGTTGTATTGGCAGGGGTTGTCCTGCCAGTTGTTACCAACCCAACAAGATGATGGGTGATGTGCTATTATTCTTGTTGTTTTCTAGAATCTACCAGCAAAAAGGAAAAATTAGAAGAGGCCATGACTCTCAGGACTTCCAGATTTCTCTTTGCAACCACCAGTATTAGGGTGTCAGTTCTCAATGAGTCACTGTGTACTTATGGGATTCTGAGAGAGGTATCAGAGCTCCACACCGACATGGGGAGCAGCTAAGGTACTTGGACATAAAGGTGGGGTGTGGTGTTAAGACCACAGGCTCTGAAGATCCATTTGTCATCCTCAGTAAGAGCATCAGCCAGCACTGTGGAGGGAAAGTCCATTAATAAAAAGGAAACAGAATTCTGTGGCCTTCACTTTCTGTGGAGGAATGAATGGTTACAGAAGAAGGAAGTCCTGCTTGGGCTCAAGAGTGGGGTGCCGGGGTTTGGATGTCGTGGAACTGGTGTTTACCTGGAGCTGGAGTTACTGACGGCTGCTAGCTTTCCCATATGGGTTCTGGGAATTGAACTTGGGTCCTTTTCAAGAGCAAGGTGCTCTCTTACCCACTGAGGCATCCTTCCAGTCCTTGAACAACTTTCAAAGCAATGATTTTCCTTGTGTCTTAGGAAAGCATTGTCTAATTTTTCCATGTTTTCCAGATATGGAGAGAAGGTAGCATGGTCTGGTGCTCAGATAAACTCTCACACAACCAAATACCATAATTGGGATATTCATGTGCCTCCCCCATGAGCACTGAGCTGACTAAGTGCGTTAGCCTGGTTGTATCACATAGTCCTGACCCCTGGGTGATACCCCAGTACAGCCTACAGTCTGTATAGGTGCCTAACACTAACTAAACTCCACCGGTAATTACTCAAATTATAGTTCCACAGCTTCCTCTCAGGACAGACGATGTGGGTGGGGCCTCAGGGGCAGCTGCTCAGGAAGGCCGGAAGATGAACTTGAACCTGCATCTTAGGTGGGAGGCTCATTTCCTTCTCACCCCTTCCTGCTCCTTTCTCCCAGCAAGCAGCTACCAGGGAAAAGGCTGGGGCCTGCTGCTTTATTTTCCACTCAAGAGATTGATTAATGAGCGCTGCTGGGTTTAATCAATGGCTGTCTACTTCAGCATAGAAAACACTATTTTAGGGAGTGGAAAAAATATTGGCAATCATTCACCTTGTGGAGCTGTGTTATTTTACCAGTGGTTAAAAGGACTTGCTTCTGCATTAAGGAAGCAGGTGCTAGGAGCTCCATGCTTCCACAGAGCGTTTGGGAGCTACAAGGCTGATTCCACCTGAGCCTTGTCCCCAACACCCAGGAAACCATGGTGATAGTAAGCCTGCTGTGAAATTGAGCAAAAACCTGTGGATGGTGAATGGAAAGATGTTAACTCTCCACTATCAGCACTTCCTTTCTCCTTTCATCTTTTTGGGGAGGGGAGTGCTTGTCTACGAGACTTTGTATTTGAGGCTCTACTTTCTTGCTTGTTCTGACTCCCACCCATCAGTCTAGAGCCCGGAGAATGAACATTAACCCTTTCATTTTGTCAGATGAATTCCCCTCTCTGGGAAAACAGAACGCATTGAAAGTGAAGAGAAGTTAACTTTAGTTCCCTGAGAGGAAGCTGTGGAATGATGATTTGAGCACTTACTTGTGGAGTTTGCTCACTGTTAGGCACCCATACAAATAGACTGTGCAGGAGCATCACCCAGGCTTCAGGACTGTGTCATACAACCAGGCAGGTCATTCTAGACGCACTGAGTCAGCTCAGTGCTCATGGAAGAGGTGCAAGAGTATCCCAATTATGGTATTTGGTTGTGTGAGAGTTCATATGAGCAATAGACCATGCTACTTGCTCTCCATATCTGGAAAACATGGAAAAATCAAGCAGTGTTTTCTTCCTTCCTTCCTTCCTTCCTTCCTTCCTTCCTTCCTTCCTTCCTTCCTTTCTTTCTTTCTTTCTTTCTTTCTTTCTTTCTTTTTTTCTTTCTCTTCCTCTTGGTTTTTCAAGATAGGGCTTTTCTATGTAACGCCTCTGGCTGTCCTAGAACTTACAGAGATCCACCTGCCTCTGTCTCCTGAGTGCCAGGATTAAAGGCATGTGCCACCACCATCTGGTAACGATGATGTTTTCTAAAACACAAAGAAAATTGTTGCTTAGGAAGTTGTTCAAGGGCTAGAGGAATGGCTCAGTGATTAAGAGAGCACCCTGCTCTTGCAAAGGACCCAAGTTCAGTTTCCAGCACCCAGGTGGGAATGCTAACAACTACCAATAACTCCAGCTCCAAGTGATCTGATGCCTTCTTCTGGCCCTTGTGGTATACATCCACACAGACACACAGACACACAGACACACACACACACAGACACACACACACAAAAAGAATATATATATATATATATAAATTCTTTTTAGAGAAAGTTGTTTGAAGGGTTATGAAGGGTAGAGTCTAGGCCAGAGCACTTCAGAAGAGACCCATAAGCAAATGACAACCATGTCCCTGTGAAGAAGGGCAGACAAAGGCTTCTCCTGGCATATCCCTCCATGATATGGTGGCATGGCTGTGATGTAGGGAGCAGAAAAGCAGCATTAGGAAGCTGGTCTCACCCAGTTGTCTGGACAGTGGGTCATGGAGTCTGTCCACCTGCATTGCCCATACACCTCTCCATACGGACAAAAGCCACTGGATATTGACAACACTGGTATCTTCCTTGCCTGCATCCTGTAGCAAAGACAGCAGTAAGACAGCTCCTGTTCCGTTGCCACTGTCCCGATCTCCTGTGGGTACACTAGATGGTCAGTGCCTGAGTTGCACCCTGTCCCCTAATTGCGGTCTGGCAATGTTTGCTATTTCCAGGTCCTGAGATATTAGAAATATGTGAGAGGGAATGCTGAGGCACAGTCAATCAAATCCTGCTGCTGCCTGCCTAGGTCTCATCAAACTGACTGTAATTTAGCTCCTATATTCAGCACAATCAAGTTACTGATGGAGGGGGAGGGAGGAGAGAGAGAGAGAGAGAGAGAGAGAGAGAGAGAGAGAGAGAGAGAGAGAGAGACTTAAACAAAGGGGTAGGTCTGTTGAGTTTTCCCCTCATGGAGCCTGGCATCAGGTCTTGAGTGAGTGTGAGGTGAGAGATGTGGATGTGATGGTTCCCTGGTTGATCTCAGTCCCTGAGATGAAAACTGGGGGCCTGCCTCCCTTGGTCTGTGTGCAGTGAGTAAAATGAGTAAAGAGCCACACTCTTGTCACCGTCTGGCCCCCAGCATAAAGTCACACCCCTTCATGTTTACAAGTTGACATGGTAAACAAAGACCTTCTAGGAGGATAATTCAGATGAAACTTTATGAATTTTGGTTCTCCTGTCTGAAATTCTAGATTCTTCTCTATCCTCCTATAAGAGCTAGCTTCACAGTAACACACGAAGAACCATTGAAAATCAAATCAAATGAGCAATAGAGTGAAAGACTATTGTAAACTGTGAAGTTCTATGTAATCTCAGGTCACACACACACACACACACACACACACACACACACACACACACAGAGAGAGAGAGAGAGAGAGAGAGAGAGAGAGAGAGAGAGAGAGAGTCAGTCCCTGATTTTTGGCATTCTATATCCTTGGATTCAAGTACCTCTGATAGAAAGCATTAAAAAGAATTATATCTGTATTGAATATATACTGACTTTTCCTTTGTTTTATAGTCCTAAACAATAGAGGATAATGATTAGCTAAATCCTATTCTCACTCTATTATATATTATACATCATCTAGATAGAATTTAAGGCATAGGAGATATGCACAGGTTGTCTATGAACAGGATTTGGACATCCTCATAATTTGAGAAGGCTGTGGACGTGGACATGGGTGGGTACCCTGAAATCAATCTCAGATGGTGGATACTGAGGGATGGCTATTTTTTTGTGACTCACATGATTACAAATTTCACAGGTTATGCCCTTTTGTCTTTAGAAGTTTTTGTGTATATTATTCTAAGAAAATTCATTCAGGATATTTACACTGCCACACTGTTATCTAATGTACAGGCTTTACTCACATTTTCCCAACTGTCCCTGTTTTAAAAACTGGCAATACTGCCTTCACCCTCCCCTTCAGAATCGATTCCAGAATTATACATCTGGAGTGGTGTTCTGGTCTTTCTTTGGTTTTTCATGACCTTGACATTTTAAAAGAATTTAGGTCAGTTGTTTTTTATAATGTCACTCAAAAATTGGGTTTTGTCTGATGTTCCCTCATGAGTAGAGTTATATATAATTTCCAGGAATATTAAATCAGCGGTTAACATTTCTTGAACTAAATAGGAAGTTCCAGCCGAGGCAGATTCACTAAGTGGCACTTTGAAGATCACTGAGTGGAGAGCCCTCCCAGTGGAAACAAGGACACTGGCAAGTTCTACTACCAGCCATGCAGAGTTGGACTCCTGTGACAAAGTGACCGTGGCCAGCACCATGCACGGTGCCTTCATAGTCATGGTTTCACGTTGTGCCTCAGCTCTGTCAGGAGGTAGAAAATAATATTTTATGGATGAAAGGGAAGCTCAAGTGCCTTGCCCAAGGTAACACGGGTGAAAAATGGCAGAGCCAGTGGGAAAATCCAGGTCTTTAGAAAAAACTTATGTTTAATATTGGTGTGTGTGTGTGTGTGTGAAGGTATGTGTGTGTGTGTGTGTGTGTGTGTGTGTGTGTGTGTGTAGAACATCATGGTGTGTGTGGTCAGAGGACAACTCTCAGGAGCTGATTCTCTTCTTCCACCATGAGGGATGAATGACCCAGGCATTGAACTTGGTTGTTGGGCCTGGCAGTAAGAACCTTTACCATCTCCATGGCTCCTAAACTCAGGTCTTTTTTCTTTTTTAGTGTTATGTTTATGTGTGTGTGTGTGTGTGTGTGTGTGTGTGTGTGTGTGTGTGTGTGTCTGAGTGTATTTCTGTGTTCCATGTGAGTGCAGGAGTCTGAGGCGTTCCAAAGATCCATCAGGTCCCCTGGAACTGGATGGTTGTGTACCACTATATAGGTTCTGGGAACTGAACCTAGGTCCTCTGTAAGTGCTCTTAAGTGCTGAACCATCTCTCCAGCCCTCAAACCCAGGTCTTACACTAGATTCTGAGGCTCCATACTTCTAAGGTAACATGTTGGAGTGGCAGTTACAGCATCCTGTTGAGAATTCATCTATAAAGGAAAAAAATGAATAAAGCAAGCTGCATAGGGCAGGACACCCAGCATTTTAGATTTCACAAAACCATAAAAATAATTTTTAAAACTGGGGAACAGATGCAAGGCTTTTAAACATTTATATCACTAAGCAAAGATATTAAATTATAAAAACAAAATGTTATCTAATATCGATGCTGTTTCATAAAAGAAAGAACATTTCAATATTGAGGAAAGGAAACTCATAACCACAGAACATTCTTTGAGGCCGAGAGTATTAGTTTTGTAATAGAGCTGGTCATTGATCATTGATTTTCCCAGTTCTCTGGGGTCTAGGGAGAGATTTCTCAGAACAGCACCAGTCCGTGGCCTGGCATGTGGGAGCCCATGCCGAGATGCCTTATGTATTATGTCTAGAAGCTTTATTCTAAGTAGGAAGAGGTTCCAACGGGACGGAGCAGGCCTGGGTGTAGTGGGAAGTGTCTGCTTTCGCTGTTCATTGGGTACCTTTGATTCTTCCATTCTCCGCACTCCCGGTTTCACTACTTCCGGCTTCACTACTTCCGGCTTCACTACTTCCAGCTTCACTACTTCCAGCTTCACTACTTCCGGCTTCACTACTTCTGCCTCCTTTACTCCCGTTGTCCTTCCCCTCTTCTCCCCCTTTTTACACTTTCTGTGTCTCTCTTCTTACTCCACTTTTAGCCCTTGCTTTCAAAGAACGGTAGTCAAGAAGTCAACACAGCACAATAGTTTGGGTTCAACAGGAACAAAATGTCACTTGTTTCAACGTCTGAGGACTCAAGGATGAAGGCTCCAGAAACCTCTGTCCCGGCGCAGTGTTTAAAAAAAAATTATATATATATATATATATATATATATACACATATATATATACATTATGTATATATATATATTAATTATTAATGCAAGAAATAACCAGATCTTGAAGTGGGCCTAATAATCACTAATGTCTTTTCATTTATATATTTATTATTCTTTTTAATGATTTATTTTTATTTTATGTACATGGATGATTTGCCTTCATGTGTGTCTGTGTGAAGGTGTCAGACCCCCTGGAACTTGAAGGTGTTGTACCTCCTGGAACTGGAGTTACAGACAGTTGTGAGCTGCCATATGGGTGCTGGGAATTGAACCTGGGTCCTCTGGAAGAGCAGTCCGCGCTCTTAACCGCTGAGCCATCTCTCCAGCCCCATAACCACTAATTTCAAGGCAGCAATGATTGTAAGTAATATTTGATAACGTTACCTCAACCCTACTGTGATTAAAATAGCTCTGTCAGGTGTCAGTCACAGGTTACTACTACTCAAGCGTGAAGCCTACAGTCACACGAGGGAAAGGTGCAATGTCGGTGAAAGGTGACTGGAAGTCAGGCCGTCATTTTCCCCCGTTAAGTTCAAGTTCATAGATGACTTGACTTCCATCGGTGAACGCCTTAGCTAGTGGGGACGTCTGAGGATTCAGCTTAAAGCTCCTTTTTAGAAGCCTCTACTTGGGACCTGGGGAGATGGCTCAACTGTTAAGAGCACTGGCTGCTTCTCCTGATGGCCTGGGTTCAATCCCCAGCACCCACACGGCAGCTCACAACTTCCTGTGTTAACTTCAGTTCCAGGGGTTCTGACACCGTCTTCTGGCCTCCTCAGGCATGAGGCATGCAAGTATTTCCCAGACATACATTTTAACATGCCTCTTCCTTACCTTCTTCATGTCTCACTTTTGTGAGCTCCCCAGTATTTAAGGGTGTGGAAGGGAAAATAACCGTTTCTAAAGTGAGTTTTACCCAGGTGGTGGCCCACAGTCACCAGTCTTCCCCTAAGTTTGAAGGATCTTTTCCTTGTCTGCAATTGGTCAGTTTCTGTTGAAGCCACAGGGGCCAACCCATTTCCTCTTGGCTTGTTCTTCCCATGCTTCTGCGTCTTTTCCTGCACAAGGTGGTGTTAAATGCTCCTAACAGTGGGCTCCTACTGGGAGCTTTTCCAAAGCACAGACTCAGTTTCTGCTCTCTGGGCGTTTCGGAGGATGAAGATGTGAAGTGAGGTCCAGGCACTCATGTAATGTTACATGAGTAAATTCAATTTATACTGATCCCTGCCTTGGTGATCTGTAAGTGCCCATGGGATGCTGTCCACCATCATTGCCATCCCCTCTTCCTCCTCCTCACTATCCTTCCCCTCATCACCACCATCACCACTGACTTAGTTTTGTTTTTTTTTTCCCCTCCTTGATTACATTTCAAATAACAGCTCTCATTTAACCTTTTCTTGGGTTAATCTGTCATTTTTAAAAGTAAAAACAAAACGGAAAAATTCCATTTCCCTCAGCCAAGCGATGTACATATTAATGAGGCGATGTCTGCACAATGCTTGCAGTGTCTGGAATCAAGTGTATTTTGTAACAATGGGAATTACAATTTCTTTATTTTGGAAGCAAACAGAGAAGACATAGGCGGATTATAAACCAGGGGTGGCTTGCGATAACTCATTGGCAGTGATGAGCAATGCTGGTCTACGTGTGAGGATTTGAGATGAGCAGGAAGCAAGCAAGCATTTGCAGGTGTGAGTTTATAGATAACAGATCTAGCTAGCAGAGCATGGCCACTCAATCTTAAAGAAACATTGATCCTCAAAGCCGGAGGGACTCTCAAGGCCCCCCTTCTCCATCCTTTATTTCACACTTGAATCTGTGCTGTGATAACAGTCTGTCATGGCCATTTAAGTCCATTGCCTGGACTCTAGCCTCTTATGTATTCATAATAAAAATATTCAAAATTGTATTTTATGACTGTATGGTTATAAAATCAACTACGGTCTTGTCTGCATTCATTGATATATTATAGTTATAGCAATGTTTTTCTGATTTTAAGAGAAGGAAAATTAAAATATAAACATTTTTGTGGTATCCTAAAGGGTCCTGGGTCCCAGGGCCTTGTCTCCTGTGTCTTGTGGGTAAGTTTGGTCTTGCCTGTTAGGGGGTTAGGGAATAGTCAGAGGTGAGAGTGTGCTCTGGATTATAGAGCAGCCCATATATTTCCTTTGAAAGACCATTTTAATTGATACTAAGTGATACTAAGTCCTTTCTTATTTTGGGCTGTTATACTTTTTAATTTTTTCAAACTTCTCACTCTTTTTGTTTTCTTCTCCACCCCCCGACCCAGCAACGGTGTATCTTCTTTTTCTTAAGCCTGGAGAGTAGACGCTAGCTTTATAAAGTCAGTCTATCTATCTTCTCTTTCTTAAGCCTGGAGCGTAGACCCTGGCCTTATAAAGTCCGGGTCAAAACCCAGAAGCACTGACACACAGGAGCTCGAATCTCACTCTGTACCTCCAGAATCAGAATCTGCATTTGAACAAACTCCCCAAGGGAGCCATAGTCACAGGAGATTGGAAGCCCCACACTGGAGAACACAGTGAGTTCTGCGCTGGCCAGCTGCTGTTCTAAGAAGAGTTCCACACAGTTGGTTTCTCGAACCAGTTCTTTTAGCACCCTCATTTACTTCTCCCAGGTTGCAAATTAGTGAACTGAAGCACTTGGAGGCCGAGTGACTTGTCCAAGGAGCGGGATTCAAACCGGTCAGTGCCCTGGGGTCTATGTGAGTCCTCGCCAGGTCAGCCTGTGCTTGTCTGCTCTGAGGGAGAGTTGCTGCTGCCTTATTTGTAGCTCAGGTTGTGTGTGTGTGTGTGTGTGTGTGTGTGTGTGTGTGTGTGTG
>CABHPP010000808.1:14760-27017 GCA_902168425.1 Peromyscus attwateri | reverse complement strand
CCAGGCAGGTCTAGTCCCCTCCTCCCAGGCTGAGCCAAGCGTCTCTGCTAAGCCCCAGGCTGTTTGAAAAAGTGCAGTGTTATTAAGGAACATGTTCATCCATTAATATTTGAGTGATGCCACAAGCTTAGCATTAGTATTAAAAAGTAGTTCTGTTGAGCTTGTATATGCATACATGCATGGATATATAAACACATGAATTATATATATATATATATATATATATATATATATATATATATATGAAATGTTCATAAACACATTTTCTATGAGAAATGGAATCAGTGGGAAAAATAAAGGTGAAAGTTTGGAATAACAGTCCATACATTCTCATGACATTGTCTATACTTTTAAAACTCTAATCATTTTAGTGATGATATTAAAAAGATCTACATCTTGAAAAGTAACCATCAAACACTCCATTCAATTGATAGAATGACTTGAATTTTATATTTCACAAAAAGAATATTCAGATTAGAAAAATCATGAATCAGTTGTTCATATCTGTCCAGAAATGAATTGAAGCTACTTCAGTATAGGATAAATTGTTGGAATTGGATACTTATGAGTACTTGAAGTTAAATTATGAAAACATCACTTCTCTCAGTTCCACTTGGTGAAATAAAATAGACTACCACACGTTGACAAAATTGCTGTAAAATATTGTCTCCCATTCCTATCACCTTTCACTCTTTCTCCACTACAAACAAGCATTATTAAAATAAACTTTAGCAGCAATTGATGTATACATTATTGCTTATAAGTAGTATTTATTAATATGTGAACTGAGGTTGAGAACAGTGGGATGATTATAATCCATTTCTTTTTAAGTTGCTATTTTTGACTACTATGGAATTCTGTAGGCATTTGACCCTCTTGTATATGTTAGTGGCTTTCCATACAATATACAAATAGCATATCATGAACACAAGAATAAAACTTAAATATTCACTTTCTAGATACAGTATTTGAGAATCTAAAGTGAATTACTCAGCTCAGATTTTGCTTTACATAAGAACCATTATACTCTTGTTTTCACAGTTGCTTTTGCAAATGTGTACTTGTTGTTGCACATATATTTTTGTATATATATTTGCATGTATAGACACATGTGTAGGGGCCTGAAGTAGAAGACTGGATATTCCTCAGTTGTTCACTACGTTGCTTACTGAGGCAGGGTCTCTTGCTGACCCCTGAGATTGCCCAATCATGGGAAGGCTTGTTAGTACTCTCATTCCTAGGACTCTCTGTCTCCCCAGTGATACTGTACCTGCCCAAGTTTTATGTGTGTTTGTGAGACCAAAACTATATTCCCTCTACTTGTGTGGTCTACACTTTGTCCACTCAAAGTATCTCCCTAGAACAAGAACTACTGAAGTTTTATCCAAATTTGCGCATGAAGAAAATGACAGTCCTTATGAGAATGTGAATGTGTTTTTCCAATGCATTTAGTGCCAATTTTTCTCAGGCTGATTTCACAGACATTTCACCATTTTATGAGTGCATATTTCCCTCCTACAGGAGGGAAGCATCATTCGCTCCATCACTGAAATTGGCTTGTCCCTATGAAATTCATTCATCATTTGATAATACTTAGGTTGGAGGTGTGTGTGTGTGTGTGTGTGTGTGTGTGTGTGTGTGTGTGTGTGTTTGAAAGAAACAATGTGATTAAAATAGCTCACATTTGCTGTTGGGCTATGCAAAAAGAACAATGTTTTCCCAGTTTTTCTCAGTCTAAGAGAAAGATGGAACCATTTAAGTGACCTGCATACAAACTAAGCATATAGCCAAGCTCAACTGCACCTAGAAAAGAAAAGACCTCTGGGAGTCCAATCGACGAGAAAGAGGAGGGATTGTATGAGTGAGAGATGTTGAGACCATGATTGGAAAAAGCACAGGGACAAATAACCAAACTACTGGAAACACATGAACTATGAACCAATAGCTGAGGAGCCCCCAACTAGATCAGGCCCTCTGGATAAGTGAGACAGTCGATTAGCTTGAACTGTTTGGGAGGCCCCCAGGCAGTGGGACTGGGACCTGTCCCTTAGTGCATGAGCTGGTTTTTTGGAGCCTGGGGCCTATGCTGGGACACTTGGCTCAGCCTGGGTGAAGGGAGGAGGGGACTGGACCTGCATCTGCTGAGTCTACCAGGCTGAGCTGAATCCCCAGGGTAATCCTTGCCCTGGAGGAGACAGGGAATGGGGGGGGGGGGGGGGGGGGGAAAGGAAACGGGTGGGGGGGGGGAGGACAGGGGAATCTGTGGCTGATATGTAAAATTAAATTAAATTATAAAATTAAAAAAATAAGAAAAGAAAAGAAAAGACCAGTGTTTTGGTTGAGAGAAATAGTATATTTTAAAAGTCACCTCAAGAAATTTGGATTGTGTGGACAAAGGATTATTGTAGAAGTATATAATGAATAGATTAGGCCTAAAAAAGGAAAATTAAAAAAAAATTATGTCTGACATTTTATGGCATCTATCATTTTCATTATTTTCTTCTGTGTTCTTTCTAAGCAGCATACAATAGAGGCTTACTTATGATCTTGCTCCATGGGATATACACTCAAGGACAGTAATAGTTAGACATTTTTTTATATCCATTCAGTGATATCATAGATGAGAAGCAAGAGTTGTAAGGGTATCTTAAGTAAAATGTTTCTGGACAATATAATAGTAGTGTCAGCCATGTCCTGTTGGATGGCCCTCACAGGTATTTTGTACCTTTAACATTCTTTGAAAATGTCTTTACTATTATATCACATATAACTAATGGGTCTTCCAAGGCAATGTGTTTAAAATATCTCAGTTGAAGGATAATTTTCTTTAATTTGTAAAATTGATTATATTTTTTATAAAATATAGTTAAAATGAAGATAAAAATAAAATATAATGCACACTCAGAAGTGATACTCAAATGCTTTAATATGAGATGTAACATAAATATCACATTTTAATATATAATTGAATATACTATATTTATAATATATAATAAAATATAGTAACTCATTAAATATATAATAATAATATATAATTAAATATATATTAACTCTGATAAACTGTTCAAAAAAATGCCCTCCTTTTCAGCTTCAGCACTGGGCGGTACTCTCTTACATTTTACAGTGGCCCCTTGTAGGTGGCTACAGTTGTGTTTAGTCATCCCCAGAACTTCTCTTCTTAGCTCAAACTGTCTCCTGCGTGGACATATTTGATACTTTCAACAACTGTTTGATTACCAGTTTTTGACATTTTAGTACCAATTTCTCTTGCATTATGCATACTTTTATTGACTTTTTGCTATACTAGTCTGACCATGAATATTTTTGAGAGTCACATTTACATATTTACATATTTCACTTCTAAGGCAATGTGTCTCACATAGCTTTGTTGAAGGATAATTTATTTTAATTTGTAAAATTAATCAGATTTTTTACAAAATACAGTAAAATGAAGATAAAAATAAAATTCACAGTCAGAAGTGATATTCATGTTTTAATGTGCAATGTAACATAAATGTCATATTTTATTATACAATTAACATGATAAAGCAAAATTACTCTAAAAGTTTGAGCCTTGTCTATTGTGAGTGTTCATTCAGATAGATCTTTAATCTAAAGGCTTCTTTTCAATTTTTAAATCTGTACATCATAAAATGTTAACCAAACCAAATAAGTATTTCTTATATGACATACTTGTCTCACATTAAATGTGGCAGCTTGGATATATTTGGCCCCCATAAGCTCATAGGGAGTGGCACAATTAGGAGTTGTGCCTTTGTTGTAGTGAGATGGACTTGTTGAAGGAAATGTGCCACTGTAAGAGTGGGATTTGAGATTTCTTATGCTCAGAATACTGCCCAGTGAGTCAGCTGACTTTCTGTTGCCTTCAAGATGTAGGACTCTCAGCCATTCCTCCAGTACCATGTCATAATGCATGCCACCATGATCCCTGTCATGATGGTAATAGACTGCACCTCTGAAACTGTAAGGGAGCCAACCCAATGAAACATTTCCTTTGTAAGAGTTGCTGTGGTCATGGTGTATTTTCACAGCAATAAAACCATCAACTAAGACACTTAATAAATGCTATAAATATCAATACATAAATGGGATTTCCTTCTTGCTTCTTAATTTATAAGTCGCATATAGATCAGAATTATGAATAAATTATTACATACTATTAATCTGCTCATGTATGAGGATTGATAAACCAGAATCAATGGAATTTGTAGCATTCACTTTTAATAGTTCTTTAGAGATGGTATGGATCTATTCATTTATGTTGGCATCAATTATCAGTGGTGTCAGACTTTGACTGGGTTTATGTGCTCTCCATACAACTCTGTGGTCTTCCTCTCTGCCAATGGCTATTTATAATATGCAAATAATGTATAATTTAAGCATCTTCTCAAATCAGAATGGTTGACAATTCCCAAGACAAAATCTCAAATCATTGAAGTATAGAATGATAGTCATTCTAGATGATAATTAACATATTAAACAAATATAGTAGAATTTGTTAAGCAATTTTCATATGTAAGAAAGAACACATGCCATGGAGGACATAAAGGATACAACAAAAGAAGAGATGACCACAAAAATTTCATAATCAAATCTATATACTTGAAAAAAGTTCCTTTCAAAATGATTTTTGAATGAATTTCAATCCAAAATTAAAAAAATATTGATGACTCAAATCACTGAGAACATTTATCCCATACCAACCTAAATAATTGTCCTTCTTCATTTATATTGTACTTATTGTTTAAAGTAGCATAAGTTAGTCCAACTGCACATGGAAACTTAGCTGAAGTTGCCAGGATAGTGACACAACTTCATATTCCAACTATCCTTCTTCTTTTATCATGGCATTACTTTGAAATTTCTAAATAGAGGTTCTGTTTTTATATGATTTATGTTCTAACATGATGATAATATTCCTAGTCACTAGAAGGCCCATGAGAACAGACTGCCTATAAAAATCAACACACAGGAAGTGATGAAGAAAGGAAAAAGAAAGGAAAAAATGAAGGAGAAAGAAAGAAACCAAGGTAGTATCATAACAGCAGGTGGGAAGTTGCCCTGGAGAAACAAAATCACTCTTCACTAAGGCCCCAGAGTCCTTACTGGTTCAGAAAAAGAGGACTTGGCAACCTTTCTAAGTTTCCCACAAGAATATACAACATTTAACGTTGTGTGTTAAAATAGTACATTCATTTAGTTCATTTTCAAGGAGTATAACCATTTCTATGATGTACCATCATATACTATAATGGAAGAATTATATTTATGCTCAATATGTGAATCTCTAGGAGTAATTTAGTAATTTTAATTTCCAAATCTTATGATTGTGTATAAATGCACTCCCCTATACATAATAATATAACATTTATGGAACAGGACTGAGTGTTGATAGTATCCTTTTAATAGACCCAGTGAAATAATTTCTTGAACATTTCCTGTAATCACTCTAGATGTTAGAGAACTATATAAAAGTACAAAAGAAATTTTCAACGGCTATCCTAGTAAAGAAATATGAAGTACATATGATTAAATGTAATGAAAAGTATTAGGACACTTATGTAAAAGTGACAAAGATATTTAAGCAATATAAAATAGACATGTTTATTTACAATAATTTGAAATACTTAAAAGATGTTAACTATACTAAAACTATTATTCCTATTAAATATATAAATAGTATAAATATATAACGAAATTTTAATGGAATTGTATGCATTGATTCAAATTTGAGTTAGGTAGAGCAAAAGGCTGAAGTTAGTCATAGATATTTATGAAAAAGAATGCAGAATTTTGACATAATAAGGCCTAAGGCTAATGTGATTCTTGTAAATCTCTCTTGCTCTCTCTGTGTGTGTACATGTGTGTATAAGGACTAGGAAACAGAATAGAGAGCTAAGAATTAGAATATTACACATAAAGAAATATAATTTAAAATAGATGGGTTTCTAGCACGACAATTAGGGTGTTTGGCCATCCCATCACCAGAGTGGGCCAGTTCGGGCTGTCTCTCGACCATTGCCAGCAGTCTATTTTGGGGGTTTCTTTGTGGATTTCTGTGGGCCTCTCTAGCACTTTGCTTCTTCCTATTCTCATGTGGTCTTCATTTATCATGGTCTCCTATTCCTTGTTCTCCCTCTCTGTTCTTGATCCAGCTGGGGTCTCCTGCTCCCCCAAGCTCTCTTTCCCTCGACCCTTGCCCTTCATTTCCCCCACTTATGTCCAGGCTGTTCATGAAGATCTCATCCATTTCTCCATCATTGGGCGATCCCCGTGTCTTTCAGAACCCATGTCAATGTATAAGAATACATTTAAAAACAAATCAAAACATCTTCACACAGTATGCAAAAAGATTATCCCAACACCCAACAGTGGTCACACACTCAAAGAATGATAACTCTTTCTACCCAGCAGCCATCATCTGAAAATTGCTCCTCTGCTATGGATTCTGTTCAAGCTCTACCTTCAACATTCTTTAATTTTGTTGACTCAAACTTGTTCAGGCCCATGAGTAAGCACTGTTGCTCTGAGTTCATGAGATCAATTGACACATGTCTAGAAAAGTACTGCATTCCACAGCATTCCTCCACATCCTCCAGTACTTGCATTGTTCATGTGTTCTGCTAGAAAATACTCTCAAATACTGTTGATAATTTTCAGTTTTGTGACACTAAGAAGAAAAGCTGTGGAATGTTAAATAAGATCATTATGCTTGTCCATATGAGCTTATTAATGTTAACTTTATATTGAATTGTGTGGTTCAGTAATCTAAACTGTAAAAAACTCTCAGTGCATATTGTACATGTATATTTTCTAATAGTAGGATAATTTTTATTCTCTTATTCTTAGATCATAGACATTTATATCATTACATATTTTGGGATAATTATAGTATTTAATGTATATGTAGTCCCAATTGTTTGCCAAGAACTGGATAATATGTTTTACTTATATTCATCTATTCAAGATTTTAGTCTTTATAGAAACCTAATGATTATGATTTTATCAGTATTCTAGATGAGTAAATTGAGACACACACACAAAAAAAAAATAATCCAGGGGAGATTATATACTTCCTCCAATGTAAAGCTCTCATGCTCCTAAATGCCACAGAACTATTTAGGTACCTATGACATGTATTGGGTATCACAAATCTGCTTTTTAAAAACTATAAACTGTCTCTTCCTAGAGAATCCACTTCCATCTTTTCCTATAGCGGGAGACGGACTAATGCTAGGCTATTAAATCTATGTGCCTAACAAATTCATAAGCAGACTTTAAAATTACTCTTCTGAGCTGGGCAGTGGTGGCTCATGCCTTTAATCCCAGCACTTGGGAGGCAGAGCCAGGCTGATCTTTGTGAGTTCGAGGCCAGCCTGGTAAACAGAATGAGATCCAAGAAAGGTGCAAAGATACACAGAGAAACCCCGTGTCGAAAAAAAAAAAAAAAAAAACTCTTCTGACTATATCTCTTCTATCACCACTTATAGAGGTCTACTGTTGCCCAAAATTTTCACACTTCTAGGACAATCCTGTTAAAAACAGGAGGCTCTTTGTCTTTCTCCCTGTCTAACTGGAGTTTCAGTTTTTTCGCTCTTTTAATTTTGTTACCATTATCCATGTGTTTTACTTTTCTATATTTTTTTCCTGTCCTTTCATTCTGTACCAGGTTCTCTGTGCATATATTATAGCTATTAGCTTAGTGTTATTATGAGACTTCTGACTTGGAGAATGAGTAGGTCTCTGACTCTTGTGCCTGCTCTTGGGACTCCTTCTGTTGGGTTGCCATATCCAACTTCAATATGATAGTTTTTGTTCCTAGATAATTTTAGTGGAAATGTAAACTTTTTGGCTCACTCCCTTCCACCCTTTGCGAAGCAGGGTCCTTCTGGTAATAACTTTTTTGGAAACTTGGAAACATGAAAGTTCATTTAAGGAAACAGTTGGTAGGACATACAAGAAAGGAAGGGTGTGGAGTTGTGGCGATTTTACAATGGAGAACAAATGTTAACTTTCTTGTGTTCCTTGAGTCAAGCATTTAATAAGAAATAAGAATTTTGGAGCTAAGTAAATAGTAAAGAACAGTGCTTTCAGAGGTAAATGGAAATAACTCAGTGCAAACAGGAGACTGTGTTCATCACAGACTAGAGAAAGTTCCCTTCTTGAGGAATTTCAGTTCAACATTAAATTAACTCCCTTACTTGTCTGTCATTAACACAGATTTATATGAATATACTTACTTGATTTTCACCTCAATTCTAACTCTTTATCCTTAAATTCTCCATAGGTAGCTAGAAAACAGACATCATGAATTAACAACGATTGCTTTTCATTAAAAATGAAGATCTCTCACTTATATTTGAAATAAAATTGCCATTGTCTTACACTAAATATAAGTCATCTATGGAAAAAAAAACTACAGATCTGTAGTATATCTCTCTTTTTGAAGCAAAGTCTTGGAGTGGACTGATTTAATGGAAGCATGATTGGGGATGAATGATTAAGGTCCAGGTAACAAAAAGCAAAAATAGCACATTTCTGCTCATGCAAGCTTTGCTAGTCATAAATTTACGTCATTTAATAAAAGAGTACTTGGTTTTTTGAAACAAGGTAGATTTTTGACAGTCAAAGTAAAATGAACAGCGAGTAGAATATTGAAATGGACACCAAAGTCCAAAAAAATATGGCTTTTATTTGGAGTACTGATAGCATATTTTTGAATCCCACATATTGTGTAAACTTGGGAAGCAGTATGTGAAAATTTTATCACAATGTCCACAAAAATTATAAGGAATTATCCTTTCATCTGGACTAAAACCTCAAAAAAAAATTCAAGGAAAACAAGAAATAAACCAGGTCATTTTAGAAACTCCATTGCTGAATCACATGCAATTTAGAATTCAACATTAGTAAGAACAAAGTAAAACGTACTGAGTAAGGACTTGCAATAAAATACTCAACAGTGGAAGAAGGAAGATGAATGTAGAACATTTCTCTGAGTTTTGGATTGATGCTGCCTTTGAAGAAAATATTGAGCAAATTTTGAAAGTGTCTTGACCTTAGAAACAAAAGTAAAATGACAATAGAAAATCAGTAAGTTATAAATATGTAAATTAATTTCCAACCTCTTTATTTGTTAAAAAAAATTAGACACAAGCAGTTTCATAGAAAGAAAGCAAACCACATCGTTACACTTCAGAATGTGAGTCACAGGTTCAGGGCAATAGCCAGCTGTGATAAAGCCCTTCAAGTGCAATAGTGTTAGGAGAGGCAGCACTGCTCCACAAAGAGCAAAGTGGGGTCTTGAAGCAAAAGCCTTCAGTTCTGAAAAACAAAGGCACCTTTGACATCTTGCAGGTTTTAAAGAATGTGAGTGATCCCCTCCGTGTGACCTAGTCTGGCCTACCCTACATGCCACTAGGTAGGACCATAAACTTTTACTGTAGCTACAAAAATTCAGGCTTCAAGGACACAAGATAAATTCTCATCAATCTATGTCTCAGAGAGAACTGCTAGGTGTGTGGTCTATACCTATCACAAGTCTGCTCTTCATTTTTAGGCCAACACCCTGATATTTTTATTGCTAGAACTCATTATTCTATTAAATGGTGTGCCTTCAGCTTCACTCTTAGCCTACGAATTGCTCCTATTATTGTGGGATTTTCGTGGTTCCATGTGATTTCTGTGACTCTTTTTTTATGGGGATTTTATTGAATATATAAATTCCTTTGAGTACTATAAATATTTTAACAATTGTTCTTTGAATCCATAATCATGGGGCATCTTCATTTTTCTGCATCCACTATAATTTACTTCATTACTCCTGCATAACTTAATTGTAGTGATTTTCCACACATTTAGTTGAATATTTCCAAGTAATTGTATTTTTGGTGTGTTCTATAAATGTTATTACTGTATAAATTTCTTTTTAAACCAGGTTGGTTTTATAATTGTTATGTGTTGATGCTTAAACCTATAATTTTGCTAACTGAACTTATTTCTTCTAACTTGTTTTTATTTTTCACGTATGTATTATTTTCTACATTGAGAACATTCATCAGAAAATGGGTAATTTACTTCATCCTTTCCAGTTTGGAATGTTATTTATTTCTTTCTCTTCCACAATTACCTAGCTATGAAGCCAGCAGTATGTTGACTAGGATTGGCTAAAGTAGACATAATTAATTTGTTCCAGGACTTATATGAAAAGTTTTCAGTTTTCCCACATTCAGTAGGATATCTCTTATGCATGTTTAAGTGATATATAACAATTGGGTAAGCCATGTTGTTTATGGCAATTGGAAAATTTTTATAATGAGGAAATCTCAAGCTTATTTCATTTTTAAGGCATCTATTGAAATTAATGTTGCAGATTTTTTCCAGTGATCTGGGGCTTTTCTGAGTGTTCCAGGTTCTTGACATATTTTCAATTAACTGAAGGTCAATTAATATAATGCATTTGATTTTAACCTTATGCATGCATGATTCTGAGTAGATATAAGACAGTAAGGAGGGGAGTGACTGTAAAACTTGATTTAGCTTACGTTGTTTATTTAGTAAGTTCAGGTGTACTAAAAATCAATCTAGACAAGATCGACCTCTCTGATTGCTGACACAAACATGAGAGGAGTGCAGTTGAATAAGGTGCATGGTTGATTATACTAAAGATAAAGAGAATAGATTCTGTTGTTAGGAGCATGCATGCAGTTTGATACTGGTGGGGGTCCTGAGCCAATAACCATTAGATCACTAAACTTTTGTAAAATACATTGTTCTGAGTGGGGTATGAAAAGTACATGAACATAAGCATCTTAGGCTATCATGTTCATTATTTGAAGAGGTATATGTGCATAATCCATATCAGGTTGGGTCCCAGGTTGCTAAACAATTTCCTATGCTTTCCTGTGTCATGTCTTAAGCATTTTATTTATTCAGTGTGTGTGTGTGTGTGTGTGTGTACACATGTGCCTATACACAAATGAATATATGCCACAATGAACATTAAGAGGTCAGAAGACAAACTTTAGAAGTGGCAAAGTTGATTTCTCTCATTTCGCCATGCAGGTTTCAGGGATCAAACTCAAGTCTTCAAGGCCCAGAGACAAGTGCCTTTACCAGCTGAGCCATTTTCCCAGCCTCTGCCTGAGCTTTAAGGTGAAATGTTCTCAGACAGACACAAGCATTTGACCACTTGCTTCCAAACATGCCTGTGGAATACTTAGGAGGTAGATGTTTGCTCGAAGAAGTAGATTCCTAGGGGTGAGCCATGAAATTGGGAGCTAGGCCTCACTTCCTGGACTTTACTATTTCTAAGGACTTGGTGTGACCAGCCACCTCACATTCTTGCTCCCATCTATGATGGACTGTATCCTTTAGAACTATAAGTCCTAAGAAGTCTTCTACTTTGAATACACACACATAAAAAAATATGCACAAACACATACAGATGTGTGTCTCATAGATAAAATTCATTGTCCTTCATATAGTTCAGTAATGACATGTACAACACTAGTATCTTGGTGAAACTGCCAGTGAAGGGCTATCCAGTTATAAAATATCTATCATTTGTATTTACAGAAGAGAACAATTTGACCAAAGCTCTTATAGCTTGGTAAAGTTACATGCTTCTCACCTTTCCTTTTTCTGACAAAATGAAGGTTATATGCTGTTGCATGATAATGAAGCTTCTATCACTATGAAACCAAAGTTGTTCCATTGGCATTGTAGAAAATTAGGGACAGACGATTGTACCAGTAATTATTTTTTATTGTTGTGACTATTGACAAATAACTAATTAAAACAAATAGTTGAGAAAAGATTTATTTGGGATCATGGTTTAAGGTGATGTAGTCCACTGTCTTGGAGAAAACATTGTATGTGAGAAGCTTATCTGTGGTTTCAGGAGTAGAAGACTGCTTCTTGATCTACATCTTTGTGGATCAAGACAAAGAGCAAGTAAGAAAGTGGAGTCAGGCCCTAAAAGCCATGCCAGTTGTTAGTTGCATTTTTACTCTTTGGCTCTTTGGGGGGCCCAACACCCAGCTCCCAAACAAATACATAGAGGCTTATTATTACCTATAAATATCAGGCTCAGCTCGGTTTTTTTCCATGCCAGATTTTCTTAACTTAAATTATCCCATGTACCTTTTGCCTCTGGGATTTTATCTTTCCCTACTCCTTCCTTCCTTTCTTCCTTCCTTCCTTCCTTCCTTCCTTCCTTCCTTCCTTCCTTCCTT
>CABHPP010000807.1:11713-25349 GCA_902168425.1 Peromyscus attwateri | reverse complement strand
TTATGTTGAGGTATATGACCATTTGAACTTTTTTCTACAGTGTAATGTATAGTGTATTTGTACTGAATTGTGATTTTATTTGTATGTTAATAAATAAAGTTGCTTAGGGGTCAGAGCTATTAGCAAGCCATAGCGAAAGCCAGGGCGGTGGTGGTGCACGCCTTTAATCCCAGCACTTGGTAAGCAGAGCTAGGTAGATCTCTGTGTGTTCAAGGATACAGCCAGCATTGGAGACACACGCCCTTGATCTCAATACCAACCATAGAAAACGTGGGAGGTCTGGACAGAGAGGCAGTGACGAGACAGCCACGTAGTTGTGTTTATAACCAATGAGAAGGAAGAACCAGAACTCTTTATAAATCAGACGCACAGGAAGTAGCTCCCTTTTCGGAGAGCTCTCTTGGCGGGAGAAGCTAGCTGGCGGAGAACGGGTAAGCTTCTGGCTCTGACCTCTTGGGCTTTCACCTTTACATTGGCTCTGTGTTTCTTATTTAATAAGGCGGTCGGTTACATCTACATTTGACTACTCTTCCCAATAGGATGTCACTGAGATCCCTCAAATGGAGCCTCCTGCTGCTGTCCCTCCTGAGCTTCCTGGTGATGTGGTACCTCAGTCTTCCCCACTACAATGTCATTGAGCGTGTGAACTGGATGTACTTTTATGAGTATGAGCCAATTTACAGACAAGACTTTCGCTTCACACTGCGGGAACATTCCAACTGCTCTCATCAGAACCCATTCCTGGTCATCCTGGTGACCTCGCGTCCCTCAGATGTGAAAGCCAGACAAGCAATTAGAGTTACTTGGGGTGAAAAAAAGTCCTGGTGGGGATATGAGGTTCTTACTTTTTTCTTATTAGGCCAGCAGGCTGAAAGGGAAGACAAAATGTTAGCTCTGTCCTTAGAAGATGAACACCTTCTCTATGGCGATATTATACGGCAGGATTTTTTAGACACATATAATAACTTGACCTTGAAAACCATTATGGCTTTCAGGTGGGTGATTGAATTTTGCCCCAATGCCAAGTATGTCATGAAAACAGACACTGATGTTTTCATCAACACTGGCAATTTAGTCAAGTATCTTTTGAACCTAAACCACTCAGAGCAGTTTTTCACAGGTTATCCCCTAATTGATAACTACTCCTATAGAGGATTTTTCCAGAAAAACCATATTTCATATCAGGAGTATCCTTTCAAGGTGTTTCCTCCCTACTGTAGTGGGTTGGGCTACATTATGTCTGGTGACCTAGTGCCAAGGATCTATGAAATGATGAGTCACGTGAAACCCATCAAGTTTGAAGATGTTTATGTTGGGATCTGTTTGAATTTGTTAAAAGTAGACATTCATATTCCGGAAGACACAAATCTTTTCTTTCTTTTTAGAATCCACTTGGATGTGTGTCAGCTCAGACGGGTGATTGCAGCCCATGGCTTTTCTTCCAAGGAGATCATCACATTTTGGCAGGTTATGCTGAGGAACACTACATGCCATTACTAAGGCCGTACTTCATACTTCTAGGGAAGGGAGGAGGCTTTGGAGAGCAGGTCAGAATTCAGTGTGCTGGATTCCTAACTGAGACTCATAGAGCATACCGAGACTGGAGCTCCAGGGCATAAACTTACAAGTGATTTGTTTTCACAAAATTTAGTTTGATCCTTTAAAAGTGATAGAGGAGTTCAACATTCAGCAGACAAAGGGTTCTGCTAGTAAAGTCAAAGGGACAAACAGTCTGGATGACTCAGTTTATAGATTAGAATTTCTTAAGATTTCCCTGAAAGAAAAGCTAACTAACCCACAGCAACAAAACAGTGTGGAGTTGTATTTATTAGATAGTCTAGTCACATAATGGTTCAGTGTGTATCTTAGGTGGTTGTTATTAAGATAGATATATATATATACACAGACACATATATATTTCTTGTAGAAAGCTTTAAAGAAGTTATACTGAAGAAAGTTTTATTTGTATTGTTTTCATTCACAAAATACTTGACAATGTGGTATTTCAGAGTTATCAAATCGTATTTAATGTTATTTCAGTTTTCTAAGTGTTTAAAGGTTATGGTGGCTTCAGTATTATATAGTGACTCACCTTTCATATTTGAGTTTGGTTTTATTTTCCCCACTGATCAGTTTAACTTTGAAAGTCCCATCAATGTGACATCATAGCTTATTACTGACTGTCAGTAATCTGTTGAACTTTGTTGCATATTTTATTGTAGAAATATGGAGAATTAAAGCAAGAGAATTCGAGCTTTTGTACTGTTTTTAAAATGTAGTCAGTGTTCCTAGATGTCACTTCCTTTTTCCTCCACAGAACTTGGGAATAATTTAGAACTCCAGGCCGCATTTCCTACAAGCACAAGAGGCTAAGACGGTATTAGACCTAACGGTATTAGATGTTGTGATAATATCTAAGTGGAAAGGGAAGGTGGAAGAGCCAAGGTGCATTGTTAACTCACCCAGTGCGTGTTCTACCCGGTAATCAAGTTGTGAATAAAGAGTTAAAAATCAGAAAAGCCACTTCTGTTGTTGTTAGCTCACCACTGAACGCCTGAAGTAGAGTGGGATTTCAGTTCCTGGGATGGCATTCCTTGTTGGACCTGTTACTACGGGAGGAAAGAGGACTCCTTGTCCCCAGGTTCCAGGAGTCTGCAGCTTTCTCTCTTTTTTTTTTTTTTTTTTTTTTTTTTTTGGTTTTTCGAGACAGGGTTTCTCCGTGTAGCTTTGCGCCTTTCCTGGAGCTCACTTGGTAGCCCAGGCTGGCCTCGGACTCACAGAGATCCACCTGCCTCTGCCTCCCGAGTGCTGGGATTAAAGGCGTGCGCCACCAACGCCCGGCGCAGCTTTCTCTTAGAGCTGATGAAGATCAGGTAACTCCTTTCTTATTAATTATCTGGTACTGAGAGTTCAGACCTTCCTCAGAGAATATAACCTTAAAAATCACAGTCAGCTCCTGTGCGGTTGATTTATAACTCTGCGTGGAAACTGCTTTGCGGCGTGGTTCCCTGTAATGGGCCTGTGACCATCTCCCTGGAGTCATCGGTCTGTGCCCCGTGTCCACTTCGGAGTGACTTTCGTTAGGACTGATGGAGGAAGTGATTTTATTTATATGAATGTATTGATCAGTTTTGTAGATTATATTAAGGTTTGTGATGTTAAGAGATCAAAATTTTTTTAGGGAAAACTTTTAAAATAAAATAATGTGTTCTGCAATCTAAGTTTCAGAAAAGCCAGACCCAGAGTTGAGATGATTGTTCCTTCCAAACTAAAGATTTTTTTCCCTCAAGATCTGTAAAATGATTATGAAAAATGATTGAACCTATTATACTTATTTTTATTTGTTTATTATGTATACAGTGTTTTACCCTCACATATACCTGTATGTCAGAAGAAGGCACCAGATCTCATTAAAGATGGTTGTGAGCCACCATGTGGTTGCTGGGAATTGAACTCAGGACCCCTGGAAGAGCAGTCAGTGCTCTTAACTTCTGATCTTAACCTCTGAGCCATATCTCCAGGGCCCCTACACTTATTTGAACTGCATGTTTCATAACCTTAAGCCTTAAACCTTTTTGCCTGGTAAATATTAGTTGTATTATTAGAACCACCACCTCTGGGCTGGTGAGCTGGCTCCAGAGTCATAAAGATGCTGGCCATTGAGCCTGATGACCTTATTTGATCCCTAGGACCCACATGATGAAAGGAGAGAACTGATTCCAGCAAGTTGTCTGTTGACCTTCCCATGTGTGCTGTGGCACACACATTCCCTCTCACGTTCTCAGTAAGCAGATGAATATTTATCAACTTGAAAAGACCATAGCCTCTGCTGTTATCTACACCAACAGTTTCTAAACTCTTGGCCATAGCAAAGCTTAATGCTGGCGCCTGCCCCTTGCCTGGGTCCGTCCAGTCTGTGCAGCCCTACCATTCATGCTTTTATACACACCTCCTTTTCTGTCGACTTTGCTTCTCTTCCGGCACCGAGCCTGTGACTCCTGGCTCCTGGTTAGTTTGTGTGAGATTATGCAGCCGTAACCCCCAAGTCTCAGAAGACCCCCAAGTGTATGAAGACCACTGTGTGTTCTTTAAGCTCACATTGCTTGCCGGTGGTTGCCTAGTACCCTGTGCCAAGTGTCTCCTCATACCAGGGCACAGATTCACAGGCAGTGTCCATCTAGAACACACCATTCTTACAGAGAGAAGGGAAAAAACACTGCGGGAAACTGTAAGCTGGGGCTCAGTAAAGAAACCGCCATCAAGGCAGCTCCATGGTTACGAGGAAGGGTTTTTATCGTGGATCAGAGAGAATACCAAGAGCCATCTGGGGGAGACTGCCATGGCTACCTCTCAGAGAAGAGGCAGGGAGAGGAGCAGACTTGGGTTTCTGTCTGCCAGGAAAAGCCATTACTTTTTTTTTTTTTTTTTTAATCAGCTTTCACAGCCCTCCAGCCTCCAGAGAGGGCCTCTAGTTCTCTGTGACCTCAAGCCAACCCCCAACAGATCAGAATCCCACGCTAGTTCCCAGGCTGTCCCACTACCCTGCCCTCCTCCCTCTACAACATAACCCTCATAACCTGCAGGCCCCTCCCACCAGTTTGCCTGTCTTCTCTGTAGCCCTGGCAGTTGCTGTCTCCCCCAGATGGCTCTTGGTATTCTCTCTTATCCACGATCAAAACCTTCCTCCTAACCATGGAGCTGCCTCCATGGTGGTTTCTTTACTGGTCCCCTCGCTTATACTCATGACTGCTGCCTTTTATCATTTATTGGTTCTGATGAACAGAGCAAGCACATTTTTTATTTCAGTTATTTATTTCTATGCTTATTGTGTTTTATATTTTAACATTTAAAGTTTGTTTGCTTGAGGCAGGGTCTCTCTATTTAACCCTGGCCGGCCTGGACCTTCCTATGTAGACCAGCCTGGCTTTGAATTCACAGAGATTCACCTGCCTCTGTCTCCTAAGTGCTGGGATTAAAGGTATGCACCACTACAGCCAGCTTACAATGTTTTAATATTTACTATTCCGTCTTTCTGCTGATACTGTTTTCTCATTAGAACCATAGTTTCTTTTAACTCTCTAAAACATTTACGGCTATTCTAAGGCCTCCAAAGTGCACCTTGTGGGCTGAGAGAAATTGGTTGCTACTGACTACTGTTTTTCTCGACTCTCACATTTCTTGCTTCTTTCCACGTGGTAATTTATGAGTGGGAGCTAGGCTTGAACAGTGGGAATGATGTCATAAACAGGCAACTACCCTGGATTGTTTTCTTCCTCTGAGTAGTGCTGAGTTTCAAGTTCTAGGCAGTAGCTTAGTCATTCACTGAACTTGGGTTGTTTGTTTGTTTGCTTGTTTCGCTTTTTTGTCTTTTGTAGAGGAGAGTTTTGAGGGTTACTTAAGCCAGTCAGTGAGAGCCTAAGAGCCTTCCCATGCTCCTAATAGTCGGCTCAGTTTTCCAGCTGTCTCCCTTGTAGCGCTTATCAGCAGTTCGTTTTAGGCTCGTGTAGACTAAGTCTGCAGTGGGTCTTAGCCCAGAGTGTGGTTTTTACTTCTAAAGCATGGTATCTCGGTGTTAGCAATGTTTTAATGAGGTTTCTCAGTTCATGTGGTCGGAACTTGATAATCCTCAGCAATGCCGAACCTCTGTATTTCTCGTCTGCCCTCACCTCGGCAGCAGGCACTTCAGTTAAGTCTTCTATTGTTTCCCCTCATCTCCAACCCTGAGTAGTAAAGCCCCCAGCTGAAGACTCAGGAGGGACTTTACGTGAACTTTTGAACCCCTCCTCCATCTCTGCAGATTCTAATCTCCTTGCTTGCCCTGATCAACTTGTCTGCAATTACATCCTCCCCACGTGGACTCCAGCCTGCTGCCCTGAACTGTGATGATCATGGGACAGCTTGTGAGCCCACCCTTCCACCCAGGTTGCTGCCTTGGACTTCCTGCAAACAGATGCCCTGTGTGTTTTGCCTGGTTTCCCAGTTGCTTATGGAGCTCACCTTAGTGAGTGACCAGCAGGTCCATCAGAGTTGGGCGAGGAAACCTCTCCCATGTATTCTAACCAAGTGACAAAGATACCGTAGCATACTTTTCATTGCCGTTAGAAAAATCCTCCCTGGAGAAAGTGATAGGCCAGAATTGGGGGTGCAGTTTCCACTGTGTACTGTCTATTACTAATACTGAGAAGATTTGCTAGGCAGCCGATTTGCCTTGAATTTATGATTCTTTGTGCCCAATTTCTTGAGTGCTAGGATTACAAGTGTGAACTACTGTGTCTGGCTCATGTTGTCTTTAATGAAAAAGAAGAAAACAACCAAAGGCTACATTTTTATGCTTTATATACTCAATTTGTAATACTCAAGTCTAAATTCAGCAATCCAGTGGCTGAGATTTATTTAGATGCCAGGTTCTGTTCATATTTAGCATTTAATCTTCAGAATCCTTACAAATAGCATCACATGTACGTGTGTGTACACACACCAAACTCCACAGTGCTCCTGTGCATCTTGTGAAAATCTTTGCAGATGGATATTCAGCTCTGAAACTTTCTAGGCTACATTATGCCGTACTGCCCAATCTACATGTATCTGTAATTCATCTAACACTACCTAATATTGGTTATTAGATGAAGCTGTGTTAAGAATAAGCACTTACATTGCATACATTTGTAATTTGTATGCATT
This sequence comes from Peromyscus attwateri, assembly GCA_902168425.1. Taxonomy (NCBI): domain Eukaryota; kingdom Metazoa; phylum Chordata; class Mammalia; order Rodentia; family Cricetidae; genus Peromyscus; species Peromyscus attwateri. Next base: position 18,668 of record CABHPP010000807.1, on the reverse strand, counting down.
TAAAAACTTTCTTCTGGGCGCTGGAGAGATGGCTCAGTGGTTAAGAGCACTGGCTGTTCTTCCAGAGGTCCTGAGTTCAATTCCCAGCAACCACATAGTGGCTCACAACCATCTTTAATGAGATCTGGTGCCCTCTTCTGGCCTGCAGGCAGACATGCAGGCAGAACAGTGTGTACACAATAATGCTTCTGTTATGTTTAGGTGTCCTCCACCCATGGAGTGATTTTCTGCTATTTCAGTAGAACCCCAAGCCAGCAAAACCCCAAACCATGTATTTTCCAAACAGACTTTAGGACAGAAAATGAGTTTAGTCCAAGGAAAAGAATAGTAGGCGCACACAGTTTAATAGTTTTAATGTGTTTACTTTTTCTCTTTTAGCCGTTCACTTTGTATACAACATAGAATTAGTGATTGCATGAAGACAGCAATCTCTACAATGCCAGCTGTACCTAGCACACCAGAGGGACCAATGACACGCCATGCATCTTGAGTGACGACACTGCCACCTGCTCTGAGCTCCACCCAACTCCCGCAGCCTCGTTTCTCACGTCTCTCAGAGACAAGTATAAACCCTAGAAATGAAAAGGTCTAAGTAGCTCCAGGTGCACTGAGGTTTCAGCAAGGTTTTGATGTACAGATGGGTTTTAGGGACTGACTTCAGAAAGCCTGGTTGATCCAGCTCTCACACCGACCCGTGAGTTCATCATTAAACATAATGTCAGGAGTTTTTAAACATGGCTGGTACATTATGGATCTTGGTACCTTCTGATAAACAACCCCTTGTGATGTTTCACGTAGCAAGGAAATGCTGCCAATGCAAAGAGTTTCATGATGTCACCTGGATATAAAGAACAGCTCATACAAAGGCAGCATTTCCAGAGTCCGCACAGGACAGGCTCAGAACTGCTGAGCTGTGGTACCACTCACAGAAACTACTACTCAGTTAATACAGTGTTTCCTTCCCTATCTCCCTTCCTCTTCCTCCTTTCTTTATTAAAAACTGGGCCCCACCTACGGTCTTAATCTTAGGAGAAATTGGTGCAGTTTCTTCTGCAGGTGCTCATGATTAAAAACAAAACCATCCAAAGCTGACTTCATACTACAGTGAGATGCTGTTTCTTATCAGTCTGTTCTACGTAGGCCAAGGACTGTAACTCAGCAGCTCAGATAGCTTAGGGAAAGGATGGGGCTGGCATACGTTCAAAGTGATTACTTCTTTGGTTAAAAAAAGTCTGATTTTTTGTCTCCCCCATACAGATTTTGCTATTCTTGTTCAAGGTACTAAACTTAAAATCATTTTTAGAACTTGGAATGTGTAATGCTAAGAGACCATTTATGTTGTTATTGTTTAAAAATCTGGCATTTAGTGTTTGTTTACATTTGAAGTTAAGAATTGTACTCCTGAAATATGCTAGCTTTCCAAATCATAAATTCGCAATCTACGTAGTCAGGAAGACTGATGATAAACACTCTCAGTTCTCTTTTGGGGCATGAGGTCATGACTGTTTATAGTCTCTTGGGGACCAAAATAGAGAAAGCACATGGCAGCACATTTCATTCTCTCTGAAGGACAGGCAGCCTGGCTTCTACCAGACCACTACTGAGACTGCCTACCACTGTCCATCATGGGTCCGAGGCCTGGTCAGCCACGTTCTCTTACCTTCTGTGGTAAGGCAGTTCAGATGCTAAGTGTGCTGTCGTGCGTTATCACAGAGTATTTCTATTCTAGACAACCCACAGTCTAAACGGTGTTCATACATGAACAGAGGTAGAACACTAGTCAGGGAACCTGGGGAGAGACAGTGCTCAACACAACCAGACAGTAAACACGTAAAAGTCAGTTCTCAGAAATGTGGATTATCAGACTTGAACCAAACACAGGTTCTGTTGTCCCTCCGTGGGGTAGTCTTGCCCCTCCTCCTGGTCCCTATATGCTCCACATCCTAACTTTCCACTCTGCCCTTTGGGGGGGATATAGGCAAGAAAGTCCCAATCTCTATCATAAAGCCACAGTTTTAAAATAATGTGGTAAGAGCTAAGAATTTAGGAGCTCTGAAACAGTTATGGCATTTTTTTCAACTTTCTGAATGTGTGTCTTAAGATAAAAGGATCCAGATGAAAAATACACAGAGACTGGAAGTCCGCAGGAGAGTATAATATTCTGTTTTGTTTTGTTTTCTTTTTTCTAGACATGGTTTCTCTGTGTAGCCCTGGTTGTCCTGGAACTCACTCTGTAGACCAGGCTGACCTGGAACTTAGGGAGATCTGCCTGCCTCTGCCGCCCAAGTACTGGGATCAAAGGCGTGCGCTACCATTCCCCGAGTATTATATTCTTGCTTAATGTCCCAGGGTTTAGGTTCTCTCATGTGACAGAATTCTTTGCATTGTTCTAATCAGTCCCTGTTTGTCCTTACATAGGTTGAGGCACATTTAAAATTTACATGGGATATCATCCTCCCAATTTAAAGATGTCTAATGCATGGTTTCTATTGGGCTAATTAAAAATTATGAGAACAGTATAACTTTGTTTTACATGAAAAAGCCCAAACCCCCCCCCCCCCATTTATTTCTGTGAAACTAGGTGTTATGGACCAGGTAGTCACTGTTTTCCCTGGTGACAGCTGGCATCTGGAGAATTACCAGCATGTTCAAACTATTTCATCTGTTAGGATTTTTAAAAGTATAAAAAGGGACATTACTTTGAAAATGTGAATCTAAGAAAAACCACATCCAGGGTTTGGACAGGAATAGAACAAGATGGTGACGTGCTTAGGGAAGCCCTCGGTGAGACCACATCTACCAGATTCCACTGGACAAAAGGGTGTTGCGACTCTGTTTACACCTTTTCACTGTTGGAAAACCAGACTTCATTTCTAAAGTATCAGTTGATGTCTTCAAGAACAGCACCTCCTGCCTCCGCCATGCTTCGTACAGGAGCCAAGTCACTACCCCAAACCGCAGATGCACAGGCATCTCGAACCCACAGCTGAGATGAGCCGCTTTCAGTTTCTCTGAACTTACACGCCCACCCCCTCACACTCCCCCACACCCTACACCTGGACCATGGCTTCTCCTTTTGCTTCTCCATGAACACACTTTAAAATATGAAAGAGCTCATTAAATTGCCCTAAGGATGCATGCTCTCCCATTGAACATCTGGATTGTCTAGAGTGTTGAGAGAATGTGTGGCTGATATAGTTCCTCGCGGGCTGGGACACCGAGAGGGCCGGGTAGGTTTACCTGCTCCTCCTCAAAACCCACTAGCCCCCAGCTGCCACCAGAGCCATTAAACAGTCTGCTAGTGCTGGATGCTGCTCTTTGGAAGTTTTCAAACTTCATGTCAATGTGGCAAACGTATAAGATTTTATGGCTAAGCAATACATAAGTGGAAACACACCCCTAAGTATGATCAATTCCTTTGCTTCATGCTTGCTCCTTGGTGTGATTCTGAACAGCAACATGCCTATGATGGTTTGTTAAAGTGAACAGCACATGTTCTTCTCAGTGATCGTAACTCGGATGGTACATACGATGTGTAGTTATTACCAAATGTATAAAATGATTGTAACACCTGGCTTACCCATATGCAGCTCAGCAGTGGTAAACCAAAAAAATCATGGGCAAAGCACAAGCATTACTAAGAATCTGCAAAAGCTTATGTATTAGGGAACATTTAGAAACGTACCTATAGGCACCACCTTACCAGCTGACCCTTGCTTGCCCTTTACAATCTGCAACCTAGCCGAAGGGATGCGGTTTTTAGTTTTAGTTTTTACTATTTTATATTATGTAGGTGGCATATCCCCAAAAATGTTGGATACCATTTTAAATTAATGACTTTACCCCAGATTTACTGTGCTCTGTTTCACCCATTGTTTTGGGGTCACCTGTCACAGCTTCCCAAGCAAACTGACCCGGCTGAGGATAACGGCTAGGGAAATATGGCCAAGCCTTATAAGTTGTCAGACTTAACGGTGGGCGTGTGTGTGTGTGTGTGTGTGTGTGTGTGTGTGTGTGTGTAATGTGAAAAATAGGGTATGAATTTCAGGATGTATGAGCTCTACATTGCAAATTGTTCCACAGAATCTGCAGTGAACAGAGGAACGATAGTAATGTGTGTTAATATTAACAGTTGACATTTCTATTATACATTTTTAAAAATAGTTAAAATATCAAAAGTGATTAAAAATCAGGTATGTATTTTTTCCTGTTATATTTTCCTTTTTTTTTTTTTACTGTCAATGATGAGACAAAAATATTTGGGTTTAATCTGGAAAGCAAAGACAACTGCAGAGAAACAACAGAAGATTGTGGTAGCGTGGCTGAGGACCACCCAGCATGCAAAGCCCTTGCTCCCTACTCACAGGTGGGAGACCGTAGCTAAGGTGTAAGTATGGTGAAGTATGAGGGCTTCCATTGTCAAAGGAGACTCTTGGGGGCGTATTAAACCACAGCGTTCCAGCCCTGCTTTTAGCCAGCCTTGCCCTGCAGGTGAAAGGCTCAGGCTTCAGACTTACGAACCGTACCGTCACCAATTCCAAAGTGGAATTAGGAGTCCATTGAAATGTCACGAGGGGTTACTCAGGGTTTTCTGTGCTCCAGTTACTCTGGAAAACAAGCAGCTCGCAGACACTGTATTGGGACTCTATATGCATTTTCTCCCCTCCTGTATGACATTTAGCTTAGTCATGAGTTTATTCTGACTACGAACTATTGTTCCCCGACTCCTGTGACAGTGAAACCATGAATTGGGAAAAACATCTTTAGAATGTGTTTCCTCTTGTGTTGAGGGCCATTAGATTCCTCTGTTCCTGCAAGGTGCATCCAACTAGCCCAAAGGCCTACATAAAAATGATTTAGCCAGAGGCAGCTCACAGTTCACAGCCCACCAGGGGGCTTCTGACTGGTGTCCTTTCCAGAGCTAAATCAGGAGTGCTGCTGTGACAGACGAAGGCATTCGGGGAGACTGCTCTAGGAAGATCTGTGTAATGATGGAGGGAAAACGGTTTCTGAAATCAGGAGGAGGAGGAGGAGGAGGAGGAGGAGGAGGAGGAGGAGAAAAAACAGACATACAGGAAAACAAAGTGTACCTGGTAAAAGAGGTCACTCCTTTGGTGAACCCTCCTGCATTTCCAGATACCCCAGTCAACAGCAGAGCCCGTCCCCTGAAGCCACTTCAGAGAGGGTCCAAAGGCAACGCTAGCACTCTCGTGTGAGCATTTGCACTTGTGCGAAATTGTCCGCATCACTACCCTTGCGTGATGCAAAGCGTGCTTGAGTTACCCAGCCTGGGGAAGCTCTATACTGGAACCTTCTCTTGGTAATGATCTTGACATATACAGAATCAAGAGGCCAGTCCCTCCGGTCCACAGCAAGGAACAGGGAACACTGGCCATGGGGAATGAGTACATACAGTCACGTGGTACAACAGTGATCTAGATTGGCTGGGGCAAGTTGGTCACACTAAAAAAATTACATGTCTTGGGAACAAGCTTTGGATTGTTCTAGGTTAGTATAGTTTATTTTTATGATTAACTGCAAATGCAGTGAATTCTTAAAAAACCCTTCCCTGCCCTCCCACCCCTACCCCACCTGAAGAGTACAAAGTGCTGGGGGAGGAGCCGAGCAGGGGAGGAGCCGAGCAGGGGCTAATGGGGGCCGGGATTGGCATCAGCTGTACTTCTAAAACACTGTAAAACCCTCCCCAGATTTGGCACTGTGGGGACTATTGGCAATTGGAACTCAGGCTAGGTAGGGAGTCTGGACAGCCTTGGGGACGGTCCCAAAGCCTTGGCAGTGCTGTTTACGGAAGCTTCACGTGGACTCCCTCCAGTCCAGTTCTCTGGAAGCTGGACTCGGCCTTCCAGAGCCGCCAGAGGAGGGGGGGCCGGTGTGCCCAGCCACATCCAACCGCAGACTCCCTACAGCCGGACACAGGTGAGGAAAGGAGCATTCCAGGAGGGCACGGGGAGGGGGAAGGGTACTCTGGTTTTATATGTAACTACTCATCAAACTGCTACTATTTTGCCTAGAATTTCTATCTTTAAAGAAAGTCTACAAGCCATGGGGGAAGGGAAGAGGCAAGAAAGGAGTATGATATATATGTATATGTATATACACATACACATATACATATATGTATATTCTATTTGGTTGCAGTTAGAAATAAGTTACTTCTCCAAAGCAAAATTTACAAGGTGTCCATAAACCTCAATTAGAAGATTTTGTGACTAGTGCAGGCAGTTAAGAAACCCCACTCACTCAAGGAATAACCAAAGGGCTAATTTGGTGTCTTTCCTTTTTTTCTTCACCAAAACATCATGTCATTATTTGTTCTTTACAATAAAAATGTTTCTCAAATTATTATTTTTTCCTCTTGTTTATACACCTTTGCTTTAAGCAAATACAGAAAAGAGAAGTTGACTATATGGACTGTCAAATCTGGACCCTTAGAAGAAGGGTTGTGGGAACTCTAAGAACATCCTAAATCCACAAGTGCATCTCCGTCACTGATTGAACCCACATCTGTCTCCTCTGTTCCCCTCCCACTTGATCCATAATACAGATCCATGTGTCCATGTCTCTCCACAGGGCAGTGCTTCTGTCTAACACGACAGAATGTGTTTTGGACTAAACCATTCTGAAAAGCAGTAACTAAGACCCTAATCCCAATGTCGAAAACACAGTACGAAAGTAAGCAAATTTTCTGGGAAACCATTATTCTTGACGCAAAGAAAAGCAAGTTCCTGGAGGAGTCGAAGACAGTTTGCAGTCCTCAGAGTCCAAGATAATCTTTTGTTCTCCACACTGGGCTTTGGGCAAGCTCTGCAGCTGAAGGACAGAGGGCTGGGCAAGGGGGGGAGGGAGGGCTAAGAAGCGGGCCTTGAGAGGCCATGCTGACAAACACCCACTCGGAGAAAGAACGGAATAAGGCAGGCTCTGGGTGTGGGTCTGC